>JAVTVY010013938.1:0-56683 GCA_036873755.1 Hanleya hanleyi
CGCTGTCTGTTTCAGAAGATATTCATGAGGACGGCAACAGCTACTTCACAGGCGTAAGAAGCAGAGGGGTCTTTCCACCTTCCCAGGTTTTGAGATCAACTCCGAATGGCTGACTGAATGTTGATTGCTGCTGTAATATATTTTCTTTACCATGTAGCATGAAAATTATGTAACCGAAATGCAACCCCAAGAGACAACTCATGGCATATTATCTGCAAACTAAATTTGACAAGAATATGAAGGAATCCTCAACCTATTGCCCAGAAACCAAATTTAGACTTTGCCACAAGGAGTCACCACCTGTAGGTGCAAGCAGGCAAAACACAATCCCAAATGACATCTCATGTCATGATATCGGCATATGAACTTTGAGGCTCTGAAGAGGGGTCCTCAAGTTATTGCCGGTACTAGATGCCCACCGGTGTTCATGTTATTTGGGGCGGGTCACATATGAATACAAAATTTGAGAATAATCTGATGAGCATTTGCCAAATTATTGCCCGGAAACAAATTTTTCCACCAGGAGACGCCACCTGTAGGCAGAAGCGGGAAAAATACAATCCCAAGGAACATGGTATCGTGGGGACATCTGCATACCAAATTTGAGAAGAATCCGGTGAGGGTCCTCAAGGTATTGCCCAGAAACCAAATTTAGATTTTGACACCAGGTGACGCCACCTCTAGGCGCAAGTCAGTGAAATGCATTATCAAGCGACATCTTATGTCACGGTACATTCATACAAAATTTGAGAAGAATCCGATGGTCAGTTCTCAAGTTTTACCCGGAAACGAATTTGTGATGTTGCCACCAGGTGGCGCCACCTGTGAGTGCAAGTGAGCGAAAGGCAATCCCAAGCAACAGCTCCTGGCATGGTAAATGCATGCCAAATTTGAGAAGAATCCGATGAGCCGCAACGTTTCTCATGTTACCCAGAAAGGTACATATGTAGGATATTTCAAAGAAATTCGACCAAGTGTTTCTAAGTTATCACTTGCAGCATGGAATAATGGAATGAACTCTAGTGGCGCCACCTCCGGGTGGATTTTGCTGAAACGCATCACCAACGGTGTTTTGTCGCAGGGAATGCATTTACCAAATTTCGAAGAAATCCGACAAATTGTTCGAAAGTTATCGCTCGCGAAGGATTTGAACAAACATGAACGGACATGCATTAAAGATTGGAACAAGACCCAGTGGCGCCACCTACAGGCGGATCTTGCTAAAACGTAATACCAGCGACGTCTTGTCGCAAAGAATGCAGATGCCAAATTTCGGAGGAATCCGACAAAGCATTTAGGAGTTATCGCTTACGCAGTATTTGCACGGACATGCACTAAATATTGGAACAAGACCCAGTGGCGCCACCTACAGGCAGATCTTGCTGAAACGTAATACCAACAGACGTCTTGTCGCAAAGAATGCAGATGCCAAATTTCGGAGGAATCCGACGAAGCATTTAGGAGTTATCGCTTACGAAGTATTTGCACGGACATCCACGGACATGCACTAAAGATTGGAACAAGACCCAGTGGCGCCACCTACAGGCGGATCTTGCTGAAACGTAATACCAAGAGACGTCTTGTCGCAAAGAATGCAGATGCCAAATTTCGGAGGAATCCGACAAAGCATTTAGAAGTTATTGCTTACGAAGTATCTGCACGGACATGTCCGTGCATGCACGGACACATAGAAGCAAGACCCCAGTGGCGCCACCTACAGGCGGATCTTGCTGAAACGTAACACCAAGAGACGTCTTGTCGCAAAGAATGCAGATGCCAAATTTCGGAGGAATCCGACAAAGCATTTAGAAGTTATTGCTTACGAAGTATTTGCACGGACATGTCCGTGCATGCACGAACACATAGAAGCAAGAACCATTTTAAAGTCCCCGGCCGCGTTGCGGCGGGGGACAAAAATAAATAAACCGACCACTGCAATTCGATACATAGTGTATTCTCTCAGCTCCAAAGACATCCTTCTTCATCCTCAGAGAATGAATAACACTTAACACTTATTTGATAATCAGGTGGAGACTTTTGTGATGATCAGCACAAATTATCTCTGATATCAGCTGGATCCTTCAATGACAATCAGCTAGAAAATTCTCCGGTAACCAACTAAAAACGTTTCTGGTATATTACCAGCTGGACAACTTTTTGATAACCAGCTGGACACTTCTCTGAAATCGAGTTGGACACTTGGATGATAACCAGATGGACAATTCTCTGATAGCCAGCTGAAAACTTCTCTGATAACCAGCTGGACACTTCAAATATGAAAAAAAATATGAGAGAATATTTGTGAATTAAGATATTGTATATGATATCCTCAGTATTTATCAGAGGGGGTTCAGGAAATTTAGGGACCTCTGGCACGTCAGAATTCGATGCTGACAGGAGAAGGCCCTGTACAATGCTCAACCTATTTTGCTTGAGTGTACATGTGACTTTGTACCAAGGAGAATATACGATCATGTCATTGTTACAAGTATAAACCTGGGCAGTAGATATCCCTTGATCTCACTATACGAATCCGTCCTTCTGCAAATGCATTTGTGTATTGAAGTTTTTAAACACGGGAATCGCTCAAACTTGTGGGAACAAATAGTCCACATGGCAGACAGAATTTGTATAATAAGAGGCAATATATGCTGAACGCACTTTTATTAGTTATTAGCGTTTTGCACGAGGGATTTCCCATCGAGGGACGTCCCAGCAAACGAGACTTCGTAGAAATGCAGAATATAGCATCCTCGTCGTGTTGTTGTTGCTATTGTTATGGTCATATTCGATAGGAATATTGGACAGATTTTGCTAGCCTAATCATATGTTAGCTATGGCTGGAAATCCGAAGTATAAACGCTAAGAACCAACAAAATAGACTATTCTGCCTATTTTGCCTATTTTGCCTCATTATTATAAAACTTCCATGTATGCCATGACACCGAGTTTTCGTAGAATGACAGAATAATATATAGACAGTTTGTTCTTAAAAGTATTGTTAGTACATAATTTTTTCCAAGGAACAAGGGCAACTGCAGAGAGAAGGATTCGTATAATGATTTAAGGTGTCCTTTAATGAATGATTTGCCCTTAAAAGTTAAACCACCAGGTGATATTAAACGTTAGCAGTATAGTATGAGTAAATGGAGTCGTAATGTGATACCCCCTATCCAATTACGACAGGAGGGGGGGTGTTTGAGGTACCAATTTACGTGCGTAATGTGATATAGGGTATTATACAATGATTGTAGTGATTATATGAGGAAATATGAAAATTATGAGAGGAAATACCAGAGAAGGAGGGAATAGATATTAACCTGTGACCTTACAATATCTTTCCTCCAGTGAAAGGGAGTTGCGACAGGTTCGGGTCTTTACTAAGAGATATATATGAATATTAAAACGAACTGACGTCACACAGACATGTTCGGGCATGCAAGTATCTGCCTGCCTATTGTGTTGCGTCAAACACCAGAATAAACATGCTAGGTTTTCCCTGCCGTCTTATGTATATATATATTTGCAGAATTATTGAATGGTAAGAGTACAACAAGGATGTCGTGTACAAGCTATCTTTGAGTGTATATAGGAAGCATACGTCCGGGCGTATAGAGAATCTGCAAAGGGTATTTGAATTATTGAAGCAAAAGATAACATTATCTAAGTCACAGTTAAACTACGTTAGTCATATCTTTACCGTCAAAGACCGGGGTGAAGCTTTATTGGACGAAATATTGAAACGAGGTCCACGTGCGATCAGGACATTCATTGCTGCTTTGGCAGAAACAGGGAATAACCACATCGTCCAGTTCATCACCCAACCCGGCCCCTTTGATGAAGGACAACGTATACACTTATTGAAGAGATTATCCAAGATATATGATGTCCACCTCATCATATATCATACATCATAAATCTAACGTTCGTGTACTCCTAGAACCCGCATGAGCAGTGTACAGCGTTGGAATTGTATATAAGGACGAGTTGCCTTAACGTATCATACTCTCGCTACTACTCGAACGCATGATGGAATAAGTCCACCAACAAACAGTTCGCAAAAAAAAACGTTTGATTCTCATCAAAGAGATAACATGTGTGTCCACAATATGTGACTTGCTAAGACAAAATATGATATTAACAATGGAAATGTACGAAAACATTATGGTTGTGGAGACGAGTGGACGATTCCGGCAACTTGATATCTAAACGAGGTCCGAAGGCCGAAGACCAACTCCTACAGCCTGAACTTAAGAAGACGTCGATCGTTGATGTCGGCTACAGGGCCGTGACTGGGTTCCAATTGGGATACAACGTTTTCGCCATTAAGGTGCAGGAATGGTTATTATTGTCTCGCATGCTATTTAGCAGATTTGCTACTTCGCAAATAATTTCTAAAATCAGTGATATTTGGAAAGAGATGTGCTACTTTGAAGAAAATTTCTAGGATTACTCCTAGTTAGCACTTTGACTTGCCTGTTCCCAAAGGAAATATATTGTATAATTAGCACAAATGCTAAATATTGAATATTTTTTCTAAATTGCAGCCAGAAGAAATATTCAATTTTATGATAACTCGCAAACGCAAATTGTCGGAATGCCTCTCCCGAAAGAAAATATATTGTATAATTAGCACAAATGCTAAATATTGAATATTTCTTCTAAATTGCAGCCATGATAAATATTGAATATTTCTTCTAAATCGCAGCTCCAGAATGTCCGACTGCCTCTCCTTAAAGAAAATATATTGTATAATTAGCACAAATGCTACATATTTTCAAACTTGCATGGCTGGTGAATAAGAAGGTTTAAGGCAGTCCCAAGTACACATTATTTGTTGGTTTGTGCAACTCCTCTGACAATAGCAAGGATTATTTTATCGTTCTTCCTGGTTAAACAACGCGCATGCGCTGGTATATAAGGATTTTTAAGACAGTCGCAAGTACATTTTCATTTGTGGTCTGTGCAACTCCACTCAGACAATAACAGATTATTCTATCGTTCTTCCTGGTTAAACAACGCGCATGTGCTGGTATATACGCTGTTTAAGACAGTCCCAGGTAAAGCTTGATTGGTGCCTACAGAACGTGCAATATAAAGGCAACCTCACTGATGCAGACAGCTGACACGCATGCAGACTTACTGGCACAACAAACCAATCATTCAACGATGACCGAAGGTGTTTCGGAGACAATCGGTCCCTTTCAATGTAATTTCGAAAGAAACAAAACGCCAAAACAACATCTTCCTTTGGTCCTTCATTGCAACAATCAAATTATATTCTAATTAGATGATATTATAAAGGTGCAGAATATTGAATATATTGTCTTCTCTCCGAAAAGACTCTTGTGGATATTTAACTGCGAATCTCTTCTATTTAGCATAGATTATAAAAGTGCTAAATATTGAATATATTGTCTTTTCCCAGACGCCAGCTTCATATTTAAGTGCGAATCTTTTCCAATTAGATGATATTATAAAGGCGCTAAATATTGAATACATTGTCTCTCTCGGACGCCAGCTACATATTTAACTGCGAATCTCTTATAATTAGATGATATTATCAAAGTGCTAAATATTCTATATATTGTCTAGATATTAAATGCGAATATATTCTAATTAGATGATATTATAAAGGTGCTAAATATTGAATATATTGTCCTTTCTCCGACACGGTGCTATAGATATTTTAATGCGAATCTCTTCTAATTAGAGTATATTATAAAAGTGCTAAATATTGAATATATTGTGCTTTCTCCGAAAAGGGTGTTGTGGATATTTAACTGCGAATCTTTTCTATTTAGTATAGATTATAAAAGTGCTAAATATTGAATATATTGTCTTTTCCCAGACGCCAGCTACATATTTGAGTGCGAATCTTTTCTAATTATATGATGTTATAAAGGTGCTAAATATTGAATATATTGTCTTTTCCCAGACGCCAGATAGATATTTAACTGCGAATCTCTTCTGATTAGATGATATTATCAAAGTGCTGAATATTCAATATATTGTCTGTTCTCAAACGTCACCTACATATTTAAATGCGAATATATTCTAATTGGATGATATTATAAAGGTGCTAAATATTGAATATATTGTCCTTTCCCCGACACGGTGTTACAGATATTTTAATGCGAATCTCTTCTAATTAGAGTAGATTATAAAAGTGCTAAATATTGAATATATTGTCTTTTCTCCGAAAAGGCACTTGTGGAAATTTATCTGCGAATCTCTTCTATTTAGTATAGGTTATAAAAGTGCTAAATATTGAATATATTGTCTTTTCTCAGACGCCAGCTACATATGTAAGTGCGAATCTTTTCTAATTAGATGATATTATAAAGGTGCTAAATATTGAATATATTGTCTTTCTCGGACGCCAGCTAGATATTTAACTGCGAATTTCTTCTAATTAGATTATATTATCAAAGTGCTAAATATTCAATATATTGTCTGTTCTCAGACGACAGCTACATAATTATGTGCGAATCTATTCTAAACTAGATAATATTATAAAGGTGCTAAATATTGAATATATTTCCTTTCTCCGACACGGTGTTACAGATATTTTACTGCGAATATATTCTAATTAGACTAGATTATAAAAGTGCTAAGTATTGAATATAGATGCTATTAAAGTAACTCACTTTTCTGCCTACTACGGAGTTTAGCAAAACTATCTGCACAGTATTGCCAAGTATGCTATTTAGCACCATGTTAAAGCATAGGAAATTCGAAAAGTATCTAAAAAAAGCCAATCCTGCATCTAACTCGGAGTTGGTCACATCGTTACTCCAATGTGGGGAACTCTAACTGGCACGCCTACGTGGATATTACCGAGAGTAACGATGTGACCAACTCCGGCCCTTTGCCCAGTATAAAGACCGTACGTTTAAAGTGAACGTAAAGGCTGAGGCAACATGCACTCTGTGGGAAAGAGCTACATTGAAATACTGAAATAGCAGCAACGAATATTTTTGGGGATTTTTTTGCACCGAGTAGGAACGAAATTATCTCCGTTGTATTATTGTTCCCCGGCTGCCGCCATGCTGCCTATCTCACATCAGAGCAGTGACGTTGTATCACTTCGGAGCTCTCTAGTTCGTGGAGTTAGAAAGCGTAGAAAGCATGTAAACATAGGGACGAACGAGGAGGCTAGCCTGACTTCAAGTTCTGACGAAGAGACAAATGAAGGTTTACAGGGTTACCAGTTTGAACCAAAACGCTCCGATGTCGACGAAAGTAGTGAGTAGTTCATGGAACGTTTCAGGTCAGTAAACACTTGCTGGAGACACGCAACACAGTCAAAACACGCTTGAAACAGCCGAGCTCTCCACCTCCGCAATTACAATTCGTGCTACAGCGATGCCAAAACAAAGTGATACTACGTCACAGGAAAATATCACGTGCTCCATACAAGCGTTTTCATTGGCGCAAGGCTATCAATAAACTAATATGGCCGACTCCAGTCGCTTGTTGCATCAGTCAATAATTCCCGTGTTCGGAATTTTTTTTTTGGAAGGGAAAAAATCACAAAAAATATTTGTTGCTGCCAAATGATACTTTTAATATAGTTCTTCCACACAGTGCGTGTGTTGTCGCAGCCTTTACGTTCACTTTAACGCGGGTGGGCTGGGTGAAATTGACGGGCTATATCGTTGCTATCGACGACCTGATCAGGAAACGCGTAGTCACTGCCGATCCTTTACTGTTGTCAGAAGACGTATACCTGAATTACAGCTTCTGCCAAGGACAGGATAAAATTCATGTTCGCCATTGGAAGACGAATGAGTATAAGCGCAACAAAATCTATCCCACAAAAGCCGGACAGACTTTGGACCTCTCTATGTGCTCAAATTTGAAGAACTGTGTAGAGGACGTCGACAAAGCCTTGAACGTTATCCATTACACAAGTGAATAAATGTTAGACGCTGAGACGGGTTCACGTTTGTTCAACGATAATGGAGAGTGAACAAGTACCAGTGAAACGGTTGTATATATTTTTGTGTTCATTGAGTCGTAGGAGGACGATACATCCAAAGAACATGAAACGATAAACTTGAAAAATCTGACATTGCTTCAAAAAGGGACCATTTGTACGTGGATATATAAAAGTCTCTGGTGGACTGACGAAATACACGGTTTTTTGGTACAAACACGTCTGTTTAGATTTTGCCCCGTTAAACGATCGCAGCCAAGGGAGGGAAGAGAGTGTAGGTTGTATTTGTTCCTTAACGTGCTACCGAAGACGCGTGTACATGTGTAACCTAGATAGTAAAGTATGCTAGTCCGTCCCACATTCTCACAGCAGCTGTTTGACCTAACTTCTCGACTGCCCAAGTACATCCATCCATCCACTTATGGCTCTATTTGCTTTTAACGGTTATCGTAAATTCTTAAAAAGGTCATGTTCTGAACCACGTTAACTGTCGCAGTATCTTTGCTTGTCAACGCGTGATTCATAGGCCTTCTGTAAACCTGAGGGTGTATATATATATATATATATATATAGATTTCTTCTATTCATTCAAATGCAGACATACATGTTATATATATATAGAGTACGTTACTTTGTACAGTGGAAGATACTGAATTTCTCAAAGACTATACATAATAAGAAAAGCCAAGTTATATTTCTTTATCTGGTGTAACATTTTCATGTCCGGATATGACTGCGCGACGTCAGTCTTTTTTAATATGCATGCATATGTCTTAGTACAGGCCTGAGCCTGTCGCGACTCCCTTTCACTGGAGAAAAGATATAGTAGCAGACGTGGAACCTTATTAAGTGAGTCACTGGCACAACTCGAAATATATACACCCTGTCTCAACTGCTGTGAATAGCGAAAGATTTGACCGTTTATTGACCTTATGTTTACGAAATCTTGCTTATTTTCCCCCTTGCGACAGTTAGACAAAGTCTACTTCTACATTGTGCTTTGTAGCGAAGAATTCACGCATTTTGAGGAAAATACGGTTAAGACAGAACTATAGCCCTTGTTAAGACTGAACTATAGCCCTTGGAAAGAAAACCATCCCATGGGAATTAGGACAGGCCACATTAGGACGGAACATGTATCCGTGCCGTCAGTCCGTTTAAATATTCATGTATATGTCTTAGTACAGACATATTCCCACCCCCTCTGGTATTTCCTCTCATAATTCGAATATGAGTTTCATATTTCCATATATCATTACTGCAATCATTGCCCAATACCCCATATCACATTACGTGCGTAACTTGATACCTCTAACAGCCCCCCTGACGTAATTGGATGGGGGGTATCACATTACGACTCCATTTACTCATACTCTACTACTAACGTTCTTCTCTCTTCGCTAAGAAAACAAGGCTGGAGGCTTTTGACTTGTAGCCCACATGAGGTCAAGATTGACGAACATTTTTCATTGTACATTTCTTTAGTACTATATCAAACCTCTCTCCAGGTGAGATTATTGTGGTGAACACCTTGCTTCGGTGCAATTTTTGCCTTCAAAATCTCATTATCAGTGGCAGAATTTTCGCCTGCTTGATCGGAGACCCTCTAAGCTGGCAAATAACACTTGTGTCACGCCCGCACTGCATGGCTATTCTGAAATAGGTAAAGAGAAATGTGTTGCCGCGGTTTTTCATATATTGTTCTGATTGCTGAGATATTATGTTCAACGTGATGCCATCGCATTTGATGCAATTGAAAACATCAAATTCCACGGAATCAGATCCGGGCAAACAATCTGGGCAACAAAAAATAGGAACTATAGTTTGTTGAAGGATTATTCTACTCGGCACGGTTAACGATTGAATGGAAAATTTGGAGCTTCTGGAAAAATGAATGTTTGAAAGTGAAGGCTCATTTTCGATGATGACATGCATTTAAATTTGAATAACATTATTCCCGTCGACTTCGCATCCAATAAATTTGCATATTTATGATCCCAGAGAAATTTGCTTTTCAATAATATATGCATCTATATGGAGCATGTGCCTAGTTTACGCAATAACAAGACAGATATCAGAGGGCGTGTGAAACTCCGCTCGAGAGGGGGATGCAAACCCTTAAACATTGGAGAACCGGTGTGATAGATAAGAATGACCTGGTGATTAGTGTCCGTCTTCATATCCTTTTGTATTGCAATCAAGGATGGACACTTGTTCCCAATATGGAGTAATGTGTCTTAGCTGGGATAGAAGATAGGTACCGCACAGTCTTAACCAGCGGACATTCTTAACCTCCACACCGACCCCGATAGACAGGCCATATATTGTTGAGCTAAGAATATAAACAAAACACTTTCTTGAAAGTGACGTCGCAGATTACTCTGGTAGAAAACTTCTTTAATGGACGACGGCTGAATTATGAATGACGCATTAGCCCCTTGTAATTTATGATGGGGAATTCTGTTTATCGACATAAATCGTGTAATTAAAAAATCCAAATATGAAATTATATTGTTGGAAATCTTATTCCCAACATTCTGACAGTCTGTTACGGTATTTGTATAAAACAAATATTTGGATTTCCTAGCAATCTATATTATCAGTTCTTCTGTAAGCTAGAATTAGATGTCCAGCTCCAGGAAGAGGGCGACAGAGAGAGCGCACTAACCAGAGCACCAGAGAGAGAGCTACACTTCGTAGCTTTTGTCTAATATATGTTGGTCGACGTTACAGAGTAGAAACCACGCCATATCACAGAAATCGGAAAATAGGTATGAAAGAGGAGTACAAAATACTTCAATACAGCACAGCGTTGAAGATTTTATAGTCAGAAAGTGGCATCTGCAAACTAAAAGTTACACATAAAGAAATTCGGCAGTCTTGATGTAAGTCAAAGGATTGTTGCCTCATCTCGTCGTCACTTCACTTGGACAATACCTTCGTTTCGCGCCTTATACTGTTAATGTTTCCGTCATCGGAATGTCCATATCGGCGTAACAGTTTGAAATGTAAGCTCTTGACCTTATCCATGTACACAGTCTCAGAGAAGTCTGACTGAGATATATACCCAGAAAAATAAATTCCAGATAAAAATCACCTGGAAATGCGTTATGAAAACAAATAATTGATAGAAATATAACTCTATGAAGATGATAACCTGTGAAAACTGCTGACCGCTTTTCCTTGCTATAAACGAGCTTGTGTATATATTGATATGATTTTATTTACTTTAATTGATGCCCGCTTATATATATCAGTGCTTGTAGTATCGCGTAAATGAGCTCTCGCGGTTATGGACATGGAACCGTTTCATGGATGAGGGTTGTCTATGTCGGCTTTGACGCTTATATATATACATATGACTGCTCTCTGACAAGGGAGAGATGTGAAGAGAAGACTGTATGTGTGAACTTACAGAATATCACGAAGCAATCACGGAAATAAGTATTCTATACCCATCCCACCACGTCTATTTAATTCCCCATAAGTAGTCCGGCACAGAAAGCAGAGCTGAAATTATACATTGACCTTCGAGCGTGTATATACGTAACAACGTTCCACATATTATGAACCGTAGTTCACGTTCGCCGGTTGCGTAAACTCCGTTGAAAGTTGTATTCAACTGATCCAAGTTGTTCGTAAGGTAGGCCAGTGCGGGTTTTTTAAGATAGTTGTATTGCTGTTATCTAGTTGAACAGTTTTACCTGTTATCTTTTGGTTTTAATCATTATATAAGACTGAGATTCCGTATATGGAACGTTGCGCTGAGCAAATTCTACAATCGAGTTATGTACACAGCCATGGTCTAGCTTATATATATATATATCCCATAGCAGGGCGCAAGTGACGACAGAGGGGATTCGATTTGTCAAAAGTATTTGTAGGAGGCTTATGCAAATACCGAATGTAGGCGTATATAGATCACTGGGTCTTAGTGCGTTCAGTATTAACTCACGTGTCTAGTTATTACATCCTGCTGACATATACGGTTTTTTGGGACATGATCGAACCACATCACTGTGAAGAAAATATATGTTTAGATTGGACGTTTGAATTATACAGTAATCGAAGTAATTTTATCAGCGAAGAAAACTTCCCGCATTCGGACAAGGGAGTCTTCATTTTAATGGTATTGAACTTATTCAAGCCACAGATATTCCTGAAATGTAGTCCATGCAAGCGTCACTGCACACCCAGAAAAAAGGTAATGGCCTATCACCCTTTTAATGTGAGTTAGAGCCATCACCTTTAAATGTTGACGGCGATGACTTTTTAGAGTGATAATTTTGTCTCGTCACCCTCAAAAGGTGATGACCCAAATTTACAATAATTGATCATCACTCTTCAGAGGTGATGGCCGTCATTTTTTAAGGTTGATCATAAAAAGGGGTGCTGGCTCTAACTCATCACCTTTTCGCAGTGATAGTTATAGCCTTTTTTCTGGCTGTGGATCGTAATTGAAATACCTGAAAGCACTATGAACAAGCTGGCGAAATATAAACATTCAGATGAATACGGTCTTGAGTTTTTGCAAGAGAAAACCCAAACAAATCGAAGAGTACCTTGCAAGCTATACTTCACCAATTTGTCATATTTCATCGGGTGATGTATATATTTAAATCAAAATGATGATTGAGTGTTGAACTTCATTTTACAAAAGGCTGATATTGTCAATTGTCGATATTATATCGTTGATTGTTTTATCATTGTTGTATCATCTCTCATAACTCTGAAAAGAGTGACACATGTAATGGTTTATGTGTAATATATTTTTATTATTGTAATCACAGGGGTAAAAGCGTTCGGTGTCCGTTTTTTTTCACGCATATTATCGTTCTATTTAGCGTTTGAAACGCGTTTCGATAGCGTTCAGAGCGCGTTTTTTATTCGTTTCGTTTGCTTCTTAAGAACGCGTTTATACCTCGCAAGCGTTTGATCATCGGTATCTTTCGTTCCGTTTCGCATGAAACGCGTTCCACGAACTCGTTTATGAACGCGTGTACAATGTACAATGGTTCGGCGACTGAGTGTTGATCAAAAGCTGCATGGAGTAAAGGTCAGGCGGAACGCTTTTTCGGCTCGGTATCACACGCCCGACTAATCATTTCGTTTGGTACGAGAAGACAAATATTGTTTCGCTTGGTAAACGAAAAGATTTAAGCTTAGCGCAATATATATAAACGAAGCGACATCAAATATTCCCATCAAATCGCTAAGTCAAAAAAGCGTTCCGTTAGCTTGCGTTTAGAAATACCGGTAGTTCCTTTTGTGTTCGTAAACTAAACAAAAAGAAAATTACCGGCCACAGAACGTTTTTGCCCTTGTAGATTGAAGGCTATGCCACATATATTTATTTCATAGCACAGGGATTATAATAGCGGCTGGGGAAAGCCCCGGCACGAGGGCTTCTTGGCCTGGTTTGCAGAATGAAAACACAAATTTGCTCGAGTTGAACGAAAACTGATGCGGACAATCTGTGACAGGTTCAATGTTCAGTATACTGGATCACCAGAAATTAGCTATAGCTTCCATCTTAAGAAAGAAGGATGTTTGATTACGATATGCAATTGCGGAAATAGGCTTATGGAGCAAGCAAGTGATCGATAAAATATATTTTATGGGAAAGCTTAGGACCACGCCGAAATTGTCCAATTTGTGGAGGAATTTATTAAATGTGAAAAATCTGTAAAAACAGAACGAAATAAACATTTCCAGTCTTCAATGAAATAGATGCAACGATGAAAAGTAACGAACACAAATGTTAGAGGGAAAAAAGAAAACATTAGGTTTTACCGAGATTTGATCACGGATCGTTGGATTCAGAGTCCAGAGTGCTACCCATTACACCATAGAACCGGTTGAGCTTCGTAGGACAGAACGAGCATATATATCCTGACGGTTGCTTCGGTGGGACATATGTACTATCACGTGATAGGTCACATGACTCTCCGCGCTCATGAATATTTATCACATACTACGCCAGCTTTCATTATCCGCCAAAGGCATTGTGGTAGCATGTCTCTGATGGAGCGAGAATGGGATGACGTTTATGGCGGAATACAACGCGCGTGGACTATATAGAAAAGAAGAGACTATCATGCTATCAGGATACGATTACAATTTTGTCATAGTTAGCTACTCATTTCTGGAAAGCGATATTCTAGAAGAACCTGCATATGGTGTATACATATTCGCCTGGCAGCAGTTGTTATTTCCTAGGAATAATATGACGATTTCTATCGGCATTATTACAGAAACTTGACTAACAAGGCTGACCATTGAATCTGTCGCTCATATAAATGGCTTTTTACACCACAATTAAACACAACATATAAAGGTGTTGGTAAAAGATTTCGGCGTACTGACTTGAATTCGTATCACGCCACAGGCCAATATTCTGAATGCACATATAAAACATCAGAAGAACCAAA
This sequence comes from Hanleya hanleyi, assembly GCA_036873755.1. Lineage (NCBI taxonomy): Eukaryota > Metazoa > Mollusca > Polyplacophora > Lepidopleurida > Hanleyidae > Hanleya > Hanleya hanleyi. The sequence continues at coordinate 14,374 of JAVTVY010013938.1, forward strand.
GATGACGCCAGTGCACGTGGACATTTTGAATGACATGACGAAGCGGTCCCCAGCGCCGGCTTGAGTGGTATTAGATAACGAGAGATCCTGAAGGATCTTGGCGCCCACCATTGTCCGATAATTGTAAGCTGATTACAAGAGGATCTTTTTGTCCATTATTACTAAGAACAAACGATTGATTTGTAATTTTGTTTACAGAATTTCGAATCTGATCGAAAAAGGGACACTGGAAAACAACACGATATCATCTTTCTAAGTTTAAGGAGTTTCAAGATTTCTAGAAACTATACTTATGTCGGTTGTTATAGTACAAGAGAAAAGTTAGTCTAAAAGTGAATGCCCGGAGGATCTTTCGTCTTCGTTTCGTAGTTTTTTTTTGCACGTGTCATCATTGGGTACTAGAAGCGAAGACAAATCTCCTCGACCCTTTGGCATGAGCTATGAAACATACTTAAGATTTTATAATTAGGAACGAATTCTGTTCCGTTTACTGGGCTAGTTTGAGATATCTCTTTTAAGATACCATGCTCGAAAACAGTAAGATGGTACAATGCTTAATACTGAAGGGATCCGCGCAGTAATGTTGAAACTTTGAAAGTGCCTGAATCCTGATGAAACACGCAGAAGTCTACAGTTGTCGAGTTGTAACGTTGTGTCACAAGAGTGACGTCCCTTCATATAGCCGACCCGTCGGCAGACGAAACAGTGGGGCAGTTCACTGGACTGATTTAAAATTTGAAGAAATACATATTAATTCCGAATTATTGGAACCTCTTGATATGGAAGGTGAAGGTATGGATATTCTCTATAGTCACTTTTGAGAATATGTCCCAACGTTTGATCCGTCGACTCGTGTGATGCAACGTCACAACTCAGGAATGCCGTATTAATTTGGAGCGTAACTTGGATTTTCGAATCGGACCAAAAATGGTATTTTGCACAACTAGGCCCCATGTGGGACCTGTGTACAAAATTTCAGAAAGATCCATGAAGTAGTTCCTGAGAATTCACGATAACTATGTTTCAAGGGGAAATCCAAGATGGGCACCTGGTGGCCAAATTAAATTTTCGAATCGGACGAGGAAGGGGTATTTTGCACAACTAGACCCCAACGGGAACCTATGTACCAAATTTGAGAAAGACCCATGCAGTACTTTCTGAGAAATCATGATAACAAAGTTGCATGGGGAGATCCAAGATGGCCGCCTGGTGGCCATATTGGATTTTCGAATCGGAAAGAAAGAGGTATCTTGCACAACTAGATCACAAGGGAAACCTGTGTACCAAATATGACAAAGATTCATGCAGTAGTTCCTGAGAAATCGCAATAACAAAGTTTCATGGGGAAATCCAACATGGCTGCTTTGTGGCCATATTGGATTTTTGAATCGGACCAAAAAAGGTATCTTGCACAACCAGACCCCAAAGGGAACCTGTGTACCAAATTTGAGTAAGATCCATGTAGTAGTTCCTGAGAAATAGCGATAAAAAAGTTCCAAGGGGAAATCCAAGATGGCTGCCTGGTGGCCATATTGGATTTTCGAATCGGACCAGAAAAGGTATCTTGCACAACTAGACCCCAATGGGAACCTGTGTACCGAATTTGAGGAAGATCCATGGAGTAGTTCCCAAGAAAAAGCAATAACAAGGTTTCATGGGGAAATCCAAGATGGCCGCCTTGTGGCCATATTGGATTTTCGAATCGGACCAGAAAAGGTATCTTGCACAACTAGACCCCAAGGGAAACCTGTGAACCAAATTTGAGAAAGATCCATGCAGCAGTTCCCGAGAAATCGCGATAACAAGGTTTCATGGGGAAATCCAAGATGGCCGCCTTGTCACCATATTGCATTTCGAATCGGACCAGAGAAGGTATCTTGCACAACTAGACCCCAAGGGGAACCTGTGTACCAAATTTGAGAAAGATCCATGCAATACTTTCTGAGAAATGACAATAAGATTTCATGGGGAAATCCAAGATGGCCGCCTTGTGACCATATTGGATTTTCGAATCGAACCAGAAAAGGTATCATGCACAACTAGACCCCAAGGGGAACCTGTGTACCGAATTTGAGAAAGATCCAGGCAATACTTTCTAAGAAATCACGATAACAAAGTTTCATAGGGAAATCTAAGATGGCCGCCTGGTGGCCATATTGGATTTTCGATTCGGACTGAAAAAGGTATCTTGCACAACTAGACCCTAAGAGGAACCTGTGTACCAAATTTGAGAAAGATCCATGCAATACTTCCTGAGAAATGACAATAACAAAGTTTCATGGAGGAAATCCAAGATGGCTGCCTGGTGGGCATATTGGATTTTCGATTCGGACTGAAAAAGGTATGTTGCACAACTAGACCCCAAGGGAAACATGTGTACCAAATTTGAGAAAGATCCATGCAGTAGTTTCTGAGAAATCGCGAAAAAAAGGTTTCATTGGGAAATCCAAGATGGCCGCCTTGTGGCCATATTGGATTTTCGAATCGGACCAGAAAAGGTATCTGGCACAAGTAGACCCCAAGGGGAACCTGTGTACCAAATTTGAGAAAGATCCATGCAGTAATTTCCGAGAAATCGCGATAACAAGGTTTCATGTGGAAATCCAAGATGGCTGCCTTGTGGCCATATTGGATTTTCGAATCGGACCAACGTCACAATGCAACGTGTCACAACTCAGGAATACCGTATTAATTTGGAGCGTAACTTGGATTTTCGAATCGGACCAAAAATGGTATTTTGCACAACTAGGCCCCATGTGGGACGTGTGTACAACATTTCAGAAAGATCCATGAAGTAGTTCCTGAGAATTCACGATAACTATGTTTCAAGGGGAAATCCAAGATGGGCACCTGGTGGCCAAACTAGATTATCGAATCGGACGAGGAAAGGGTATTTTGCACAGCTAGACCCCAACCGGAACCTATGTACCAAATTTGAGAAAGATCCATGCAGTACTTTCTGAGAAATCATGATAACAAAGGATCTTGGCGCCCACCATTGTCCGATAATTGTAAGCTGATGACAAGAGGATCTTTTTGTCCATTATTACTAAGAACAAACCATTGATTTATAATTTTGTTTACAGAATTTCGAATCTGATCGAAAAAGGGACACTGGAAAACAACACGATATCACTGCAAGATCCATGCAGTAATTTCCGAGAAATCGCGATAACAAGGTTTCATGTGGAAATCCAGGATGGCTGCCTTGTGGCCATATTGGATTTTCGAATCGGACCAACGTCACAATGCAACGTGTCACAACTCAGGAATGCCGTATTAATTTGGAGCGTAACTTGGATTTTCGAATCGGACCAAAACTGGTATTTTGCACAACTAGGCCCCATGTCGGACCTGTGTACAAAATTTCAGAAAGATCCATGAAGTACTTCCTGAGAATTCACGATAACTATGTTTCAAGGGGAAATCCTGGTGGCCAAATTGGATTTTCGACTCGGACGAGGAAAGGGTATTTTGCACAGCTAGACCCCAACCGGAACCTATGTACCAAATTTGAGAAAGATCCATGCAGTACTTTCTGAGAACTCATGATAACAAAATTGCATGGGGAGATCCAAGATGGCCGCCTGGTGGCCATATTGGATTTTCGAATCGGAAAGAAAGAGGTATTTTGCACAACTAGATCACAAGGGAAACCTGTGTACCAAATTTGACAAAGATTCATGCAGTAGTTCCTGAGAAATCGCAATAACAAAGTTTCATGGGGAAATCCAACATGGCTGCTTTGTGGCCATATTGGATTTCTGAATCGGACCAAAAAAGGTATCTTGCACAACTAGACCCCAAACGGAACCTGTGTACCAAATTTGAGGAAGATCCATGTAGTAGTTTCCAAAGATCCAGGCAATACTTTCTGAGAAATCACGATAACAAAGTTTCATGGGGAAATCTAAGATGGCCGCCTGGCGGCCATATCGGATTTTCGATTGGGACTGAAAAAGATATCATGCACAACTAGACCCTAAGGGGAAGCTTTGTACCAAATTTGAGAAAGATTCATGCAATACTTCCTGAGAAATGACAATAATAATGTTTCTTGGAGGAAATACAAGATGGCTGCCTTGTGGCCATATTGGATTTTCGAATCGGACCAAAAAAGGTATCTTGCACAACTAGACCCCAAAGGGAACCTGTGTACCAAATTTGAGAAAGATTCATGCTGTAGTTCCTGAGAAATCACGATAACAATGTTTCATGGGGAAATCCAAGATGGCCGCCTTCTGCCCATATCGGATTTCGAGTCGGACCGAAAAAGGTATCTTGCACAACTAGACCCACTGGGGAACCTGTGTACCAAATTTGAGAAAGATCCATGCAGTACTTCCTGAGAAATCACGATAACAAAGGTTCATGAGGAAATTAAAGATGGCTGCCTGGTGGGCATATTGGATTTTCGAATCGGACCAGAAAAGGTATCTTGCGCAACTAGAACCCAAGGGGAACCTGTGTACCAAATTTGAGAAAGATCCATGCAGTAGTTCCTGAGAAATCGCGATAACAAGGTTTCATGGGGAAATCCAACATGGCTGCTTTGTGGCCATATTGGATTTCCGAATCGGGCCAAAAAAGGTATCTTGCACAACTAGACCCCAAAGGGAACCTGTGTACCAAATTTGAGAAAGATCCATGTAGTAGTTCCTAAGAAATAGCGATAAAAAACTTTCACGGGGAAATCCAAGATGGCTGCCTGGTGGCCATATTGGATTTTCGAATCGGACCAGAAAAGGTGTCTTGCACAACTAGACCCCAAGGGGAACCTGTGTACCGAATTTGAGGAAGATCCATGGAGTAGTTCCCAAGAAAAAGCAATAACAAGGTTTCATGGGGAAATCCAAGATGGCCGCCTTGTGGCCATATTGGATTTTCGAATCGGACCAGAAAAGGTATCTTGCACAACTAGACGCCAAGGGAAACCTGTGAACCAAATTTGAGAAAGATCCATGCAGTAGTTCCCGAGAAATCGCGATAACAAGGTTTCATGGGGGAATCCAAGATGGCCGCCTTGGGACCATAATGCATTTTCGAATCGGACCAGAAAAGGTATCTCGCACAACTAGACCCCAAGGGGAACCTGTGTACCAAATTTGAGAAAGATCCATGCAATACTTTCTGAGAAATGACAATAAGGTTTCATGGGGAAATCCAAGATGGCCGCCTTGTGACCATATTGGATTTTCGAATCGAACCAGAAAAGGTATCATGCACAACTAGACCCCAAGGGGAACCTGTGTACCGAATTTGAGAAAGATCCAGGCAATACTTTCTGAGAAATCACGATAACAAAGTTTCATGGGGAAATCTAAGATGGCCGCCTGGTGGCCATATCGGATTTTCGATTCGGACTGAAAAAGGTATCTTGCACAACTAGACCCTAAGGGGAACCTTTGTACCAAATTTGAGAAAGATTCATGCAATACTTCCTGAGAAATGACAATAACAATGTTTCATGGAGGAAATCCAAGATGGCTGCTTGTGGCCATACTGGAGATTCGAATCGGACCAGGAAAGGTATCTTGCACAACTAGACCCCAAGGGAAACATGTGTACCAAATTTGAGAAAGATCCATGCAGTAATTTCCGAGAAATCGCGATAACAAGGTTTCATGTGGAAATCCAAGATGGCTGCCTTGTGGCCATATTGGATTTTCGAATCGGACCAAAAAAGGTATCTTGCACAACTAGACCCCAAGGGGAACCTGTGTACCAAATTTGAGAAAGATTCATGCTGTAGTTCCTGAGAAATCACGATAACAATGTTTCATGGGGAAATCCAAGATGGCCGCCTTCTGCCCATATCGGATTTCGAGTCGGACCGAAAAAGGTATCTTGCACAACTAGACCCACTGGGGAACCTGTGTACCAAATTTGAGAAAGATCCATGTAGTACTTCCTGAGAAATCACGATAACAAAGGTTCATGAGGAAATTAAAGATGGCTGCCTGGTGGGCATATTGGATTTTCGAATCGGACCAGAAAATGTATCTTGCGCAACTAGAACCCAAGGGGAACCTGTGTACCAAATTTGAGAAAGATCCATGCAGTAGTTCCTGAGAAATCGCGATAACAAGGTTTCATGGGGAAATCCAAGATGGCCGCCTTCTGGCCATATTGGATCTTCAAATCGGATCAGAAAAGGTATCTTGCACAACTAGACCCCAAGAGGAACCTGTGTACCAAATCTGAGAAAGATCCATTCAGCAGTTCCTGAGGAATCGCGATAACAAGGTTTCATGGGGAAATCCAAGATGGCTGCCTGGTGGTTATATTTGATTTTCGAATCGGACCAAAAAATGTATCTTGCATAACTAGACCCCAAGAGGAACCTTGGGTCCATGTAGTACTTCCTGAGAAATCACGATAACAAAGGTTCATGAGGAAATTAAAGATGGCTGCCTGGTGGGCATATTGGATTTTCGAATCGGACCAGAAAATGTATCTTGCGCAACTAGAACCCAAGGAGAACCTGTGTACCAAATTTGAGAAAGATCCATGCAGTAGTTCCTGAGAAATCGCGATAACAAGGTTTCATTTGAGAAAGATCTTGCAGAAAAGGTGTGTGGCACAAGTAGACCCCAAGGGGAACCTGTGTACCAAATTTGAGAAAGATCCATGCAGTAATTTCCGAGAAATCGCGATAACAAGGTTTCATGTGGAAATCCAAGATGGCTGCCTTGTGGCCATATTGGATTTTCGAATCGGACCAACGTCACAATGCAACGTGTCACAACTCAGGAATGCCGTATTAATTTGGAGCGTAACTTGGATTTTCAAATCGGACCAAAAATGGTATTTTGCACAACTAGGCCCCATGTGGGACCTGTGTACAAAATTTCAGAAAGATCCATGAAGTAGTTCAGGAGAATTCACGATAACTATGTTTCAAGGGGAAATCCAAGATGGGCACCTGGTGGCCAAATTGGATTTCCGAATCGGACGAGGAAAGGGTATTTTGCACAGCTAGACCCCAACCGGAACCTATGTACCAAATTTGAGAAAAATCCATGCAGTACTTTCTGAAAAATCATGATAACAAAGGATCTTGGCGCCCACCATTGTCCGATAATTGTAAGCTGATGACAAGAGGATCTTTTTGTCCATTATTACTAAGAACAAACGATTGATTTGTAATTTTGTTTACAGAATTTCGAATCTGATCCAAAAAGGGACACTGGAAAACAACACGATATCACTGCAAGATCCATGCAGTAATTTCCGAGAAATCGCGATAACAAGGTTTCATGTGGAAATCCAAGATGGCTGCCTTGTGGCCATATTGGATTTTCGAATCGGACCAACGTCACAATGCAACGTGTCACAACTCAGGAATGCCGTATTAATTTGGAGCGTAACTTGGATTTTCGAATCGAACCAAAAATTGTATTTTGCACAACTAGGCCCCATGTGGGACCTGTGTACAAAATTTCAGAAAGATCCATGAAGTAGATCCTGAGAATTCACGATAACTATGTTTCAAGGGGAAATCCAAGATGGGCACCTGGTGGCCAAATTGGATTTTCGAATCGGACGAGGAAAGGGTATTTTGCACAGCTAGACCCCAACCGGAACCTATGTACCAAATTTGAGAAAGATCCATGCAGCACTTTCTGAGAACTCATGATAACAAAGTTGCATGGGGAGATCCAAGATGGCCGCCTGGTGGCCATATTGGATTTTCGAATCGGAAAGAAAGAGGTATTTTGCACAACTAGATCACAAGGGAAACCTGTGTACCAAATTTGACAAAGATTCATGCAGTAGTTCCTGAGAAATCGCAATAGCAAAGTTTCATGGGGAAATCCAACATGGCTGCTTTGTGGCCATATTGGATTTCCGAATCGGACCAAAAAAGGTATCTTGCACAACTAGACCCCAAAGGGAACCTGTGTACCAAATTTGAGAAAGATCCATGTAGTAGTTCCTAAGAAATAGTGATAAAAAACTTTCACGGGGAAATCCAAGATGGCTGCCTGGTGGCCATATTGGATTTTCGAATCGGACCAGAAAAGGTATCTTGCACAACTAGACCCCAAGGGGAACCTGTGTACCGAATTTGAGGAAGATCCATGGAGTAGTTCCCAAGAAAAAGCAATAACAAGGTTTCATGGGGAAATCCAAGATGGCCGCCTTGTGGCCATATTGGATTTTCGAATCGGACCAGAAAAGGTATCTTGCACAACTAGACCCCAAGGGAAACCTGTGAACCAAATTTGAGAAAGATCCATGCAGCAGTTCCCGAGAAATCGCGATAACAAGGTTTCATGGGGAAATCCAAGATGGCCGCCTTGGGACCATAATGCATTTTCGAATCGGACCAGAAAAGGTACCTTGCACAACTAGACCCCAAGGGGAACCTGTGTACCAAATTTGAGAAAGATCCATGCAATACTTTCTGAGAAATGACAATAAGGTTTCATGGGGAAATCCAAGATGGCCGCCTTGTGACCATATTGGATTTTCGAATCGAACCAGAAAAGGTATCATGCACAACTAGACCCCAAGGGGAACCTGTGTACCGAATTTGAGAAAGATCCAGGCAATACTTTCTGAGAAATCACGATAACAAAGTTTCATGGGGAAATCTAAGATGGCCGCCTGGTGGCCATATCGGATTTTCCATTCGGACTGAAAAAGATATCTTGCACAACTAGACCCTAAGGGGAACCTTTGTACCAAATTTGAGAAAGATTCATGCAATACTTCCTGAGAAATGACAATAACAAAGTTTCATGGAGGAAATCCAAGATGGCTGCTGGTGGCCATATTGGATTTTCGAATCGGACCAGAAAAGGTATCTTGCACAACTAGACCCCAAGGGAAACATGTGTACCAAATTTGAGAAAGATCCATGCTGTAGTTTCTGAGAAATCGCGAAAACAAGGTTTCATTGGGAAATCCAAGATGGCCGCCTTGTGGCCATATTGGATTTTCGAATCGGACCAGAAAAGGTATCTGGCACAAGTAAACCCCAAGGGGAACCTGTGTACCAAATTTGAGAAAGATCCATGCAGTAATTTCCGAGAAATCGCGATAACAATGTTTCATGGGGAAATCCAAGATGGCAGCCTTGTGCCCATATCGGATTTCGAGTCGGACCGAAAAAGGTATCTTGCACATCTAGACCCACTGGGGAACCTGTGTACCAAATTTGAGAAAGATCCATGCAGTACTTCCTGAGAAATCACGATAACAAAGGTTCATGAGGAAATCAAAGATGGCTGCCTGGTGGGCATATTGGATTTTCGAATCGGACCAGAAAAGGTATCTTGCGCAACTAGACCCCAAGCGGAACCTGTGCACCAAATTTGAGAAAGATCCATGCAGTAGTTCCTGAGAAATCGCGATAACAAGGTTTCATGGGGAAATCCAAGATGGCCGCCTTCTGGCCATATTGGATCTTCGAATCGGATCAGAAAAGGTATCTTGCACAACTAGACCCCAAGAGGAACCTGTGTACCAAATCTGAGAAAGATCCATTCAGCAGTTCCTGAGAAATCGCGATAACAAGGTTTCATGGGGAAATCCAAGATGGCTGCCTGGTGGCTATATTTGATTTTCGAATCGGACCAGAAAAGGTATCTTGCATAACTAGACCCCAAGAGGAACCTGTGTACCAAATCTGAGAAAGATCCATGCAGCAGTTCCTGAGAAATCGCGATAACAAGGTTTCATGGGGAAATCCAAGATGGCTGCCTGGTGGCCATATTGGATTTTCGAATCGGACCAGAAAAGGTATCTGGCACAAGTAGACCCCAAGGGGAACCTGTGTACCAAATTTGAGAAAGATCCATGCAGTAATTTCCGAGAAATCGCGATAACAAGGTTTCATGTGGAAATCCAAGATGGCTGCCTTGTGGCCATATTGGATTTTCGAATCGGACCAACGTCACAATGCAACGTGTCACAACTCAGGAATGCCGTATTAATTTGGAGCGTAACTTGGATTTTCGAATGCACAACTATGCCCCATGTGGGACCTGTGTACACAATTTCAGAAAGATCCATGAAGTAGTTCCTGAGAATTCACGATAACTATGTTTCAAGGGGAAATCCAAGATGGGCACCTGGTGGCCATATTGGATTTTCGAATCGGACGAGGAAAGGGTATTTTGCACAGCTAGACCCCAACCGGAACCTATGTACCAAATTTGAGAAAGATCCATGCAGTACTTTCTGAGAACTCATGATAACAAAGTTGCATGGGGAGATCCAAGATGGCCGCCTGGTGGCCATATTGGATTTTCGAATCGGAAAGAAAGAGGTATTTTGCACAACTAGATCACAAGGGAAACCTGTGTACCAAATTTGACAAAGATTCATGCAGTAGTTCCTGAGAAATCGCAATAGCAAAGTTTCATGGGGAAATCCAACATGGCTGCTTTGTGGCCATATTGGATTTCCGAATCGGACCAAAAAAGGTATCTTGCACAACTAGACCCCAAAGGGAACCTGTGTACCAAATTTGAGAAAGATCCATGTAGTAGTTCCTAAGAAATAGCGATAAAAAACTTTCACGGGGAAATCCAAGATGGCTGCCTGGTGGCCATATTGGATTTTCGAATCGGACCAGAAATGGTATCTTGCACAACTAGACCCCAAGGGGAACCTGTGTACCGAATTTGAGGAAGATCCATGGGGTAGTTCCCAAGAAAAAGCAATAACAAGGTTTCATGGGGAAATCCAAGATGGCCGCCTTGTGGCCATATTGGATTTTCGAATCGGACCAGAAAAGGTATCTTGCACAACTAGACGCCAAGGGAAACCTGTGAACCAAATTTGAGAAAGATCCATGCAGTAGTTCCCGAGAAATCGCGATAACAAGGTTTCATGGGGGAATCCAAGATGGCCGCCTTGGGACCATAATGCATTTTCGAATCGGACCAGAAAAGGTATCTCGCACAACTAGACCCCAAGGGGAACCTGTGTACCAAATTTGAGAAAGATCCATGCAATACTTTCTGAGAAATGACAATAAGGTTTCATGGGGAAATCCAAGATGGCCGCCTTGTGACCATATTGGATTTTCGAATCGAACCAGAAAAGGTATCATGCACAACTAGACCCCAAGGGGAACCTGTGTACCGAATTTGAGAAAGATCCAGGCAATACTTTCTGAGAAATCACGATAACAAAGTTTCATGGGGAAATCTAAGATGGCCGCCTGGTGGCCATATCGGATTTTCGATTCGGACTGAAAAAGATATCTTGCACAACTAGACTCTAACGGGAACCTTTGTACCAAATTTGAGAAAGATTCATGCAATACTTCCTGAGAAATGACAATAACAAAGTTTCATGGAGGAAATCCAAGATGGCTGCTGGTGGCCATATTGGATTTTCGAATCGGACCAGAAAAGGTATCTTGCACAACTAGACCCCAAGGGAAACATGTGTACCAAATTTGAGAAAGATCCATGCTGTAGTTTCTGAGAAATCGCGAAAACAAGGTTTCATTGGGAAATCCAAGATGACCGCCTTGTGGCCATATTGGATTTTCGAATCGGACCTGAAAAGGTATTTTGCACAAGTAGACCCCAAGGGGAACCGGTGTACCAAATTTGAGAAAGATCCATGCAGTAATTTCCGAGAAATCGCGATAACAAGGTTTCATGTGGAAATCCAAGATGGCTGCCTTGTGCCCATATCGGATTTCGAGTCGGACCGAAAAAGGTATCTTGCACAACCAGACCCACTGGGGAACCTGTGTACCAAATTTGAGAAAGATCCATGCAGTACTTCCTGAGAAATCACGATAACAAAGGTTCATGGGGAAATCAAAGATGGCTTCCTGGTGGGCATATTGGATTTTCGAATCGGACCAGAAAAGGTATCTTGCGCAACTAGACCCCAAGGGGAACCTGTGTACCAAATTTGAGAAAGATCCATGCAGTAGTTCCTGAGAAATCGCGATAACAAGGTTTCATGGGGAAATCCAAGATGGCCGCCTTCTGGGCATATTGGATCTTCGAATCGGATCAGAAAAGGTATCTTGCACAACTAGACCCCAAGAGGAACCTGTGTACCAAATCTGAGAAAGATCCATTCAGCAGTTCCTGAGAAATCGCGATAGCAAGGTTTCATGGGGAAATCCAAGATGGCTGCCTGGTGGCTATATTTGATTTTCGAATCGGACCAGAAAAAGTATCTTGCATAACTAGACTCCAAGAGGAACCTGTGTACCAAATCTGAGAAAGATCCATGCAGCAGTTCCTGAGAAATCGCGATAACAAGGTTTCATGGGGAAATCCAAGATGGCTGCCTGGTGGCCATATTGGATTCTCGAATCGGATCAGAAAAGGTATCTTGCACAACTAGACCCCAAGAGGAACCTGTGTACCAAATCTGAGAAAGATCCATTCAGCAGTTCCTGAGAAATCGCGATAACAAGGTTTCATGGGGAAATCCAAGATGGCCGCCTTGTGGCCATATTGGATCTTCGAATCGGATCAGAAAAGGTATCTTGCACAACTAGACCCCAAGAGGAACCTGTGTGCCAAATCTGAGAAAGATCCATTCAGCAGTTCCTGAGAAATCGCGATAACAAGGTTTCATGGGGAAATCCAAGATGGCTGCCTGGTGGCCATATTTGATTTTCGAATCGGACCAGAAAAGGTATCTTGCATAACTAGACCCCAAGAGGAACCTGTGTACCAAATCTGAGAAAGATCCATGCAGCAGTTCCTGAGAAATCGCGATAACAAGGTTTCATGGGGAAATCCAAGATGGCTGCCTGGTGGCCATATTGGATTTTCGAATCGGACCAGAAAAGGTATCTTGCACAACTAGACCCCAAGGGGAACCTGTGTACCAAATTTGAGAAAGATCCATGCAGTAGTTCCTGAAAAATCGCGATAACAAGGTTTCATGGGGAAATCCAAGATGGCCGCCTTGTGGCCATATTGGTTTTTCGAATCGGACCAGAAAAGGTATCGTGCACAACTAGACCCCAAGGGGAACCTGTGTACCAAATTTGAGAAAGATCCATACAGTAGTTCCTGAGAAATCGCGATAACAAGAAATTGTTTACGTACGGACGACGGACGGACGACGGATCACGGACAAAAAGCGATTTGAACAGCCCACCATCTGGTGATGGTGGGCTAAAAATATTCAAGAGCAATCACGTAACAGCCCTACAAATTCATCTGAGGGAAAGTGATGAACTATATGTGACCGTTAGGTAGACGAAACGGCCTAGACGATTCTGATCACAATCACAAAGAACAAAGTCTCTCTAACAAGCATATTAACCTGGGCTTTTTGGGACCTGTCCAGGCCGGTGGCGGTGGGGACTGAAATGCCCCCCTAATTATTTTTCTTACCCCTTGAGCTAGGCAGCTGAAACTTATCACACTATGTCCTTGGGTCAAGCTCTACCAGAAAATGTGAAAGAAAAAATCCAAGATGGCCGCTTTGATGACGTCACAGTGACATCATTTTCAAAAACGGCATATTTGGTCGATTTTTCGGTCAGATTTTCCCAATTTTTTATTTTTGCAATTTCTCCGCAAAAACTGCGTGATGAATTAGTAAATATTAATGTGATGTGAAATAAAATAGTTTTTGCCCACTTTTCATCGCGGAAAAGCAGAAATTTTGGAGAAATATGACAAAAACATCACTTTTCTGCTACCCCATGTGGCCGCCATCTTGGATATTCTCATGATCCTCTGCTCAGGGGGTTATGCAAATATGCTCAAAATGACCCCAATATGAAAAACTATAAAATCAGGGAGTTTCAGCTCTCCATTGTTTGTCGTTCCGGATATAGCGCAGAAAGTTTGGGGGGGGGGGGGGGGGCATTATGGCCCCCCCATGCCAGGTAGGGTTAAGCTTGAATTTGCTGGAGATCAATGTCCATACGGATCGGACCTAAACATGTTGATATGTTGATATCATTTGAGATACTCGCCTAGCCCTTGCACTGGTAAATCTAGTTGTTAATTACCATCCGATTCATTTATTTATTATTTAGACATCTGGATTAAACTGCAGATCATTTCAATGCAACTCATACTTTCTTCATTTTGGTTTATACGTTGGGACAGTGTGAAACAGACCACTATAATAATGCCAGAAATACTTGTGACAGATGTCGAAGGGAACACAGTGCGATACTTCGAGTACCGAGGCAAATACTTCCCCAGCTTCCCGGCGATGGACCTGGACAACATTTTGACAAATCTAACAAATTTACCTGGAAGGAAAGAAGACGTCATGATACTGGCTTATCCGAAATCTGGTGAGTTGAACATTCAGCGAAATTCTGACGAGATTGTATTAAACTTGGATGGAGATCGATGCTATGGCAAACTAGCAAGGGAGTTGACGCCTCAACCGATGAAGACAATCGTTTCTTGAAAAATGAGGTACACGAGTCTATGTTGCCTTCGATCTCCCAGAAGAATCTCAGCTGTGAATTTTTATCGCTAAATTTTCTCTAAAGCCTCCCTTCACCCCAAACGCGAGAGAATCAGTGTAATCGAAGGAGGTTTAACTTCATAAAACACAACTGCTCAAGATAAGTTTTCTGAAAAGGTATGATCTACCCATGACGAATGCCGTGCTTCGAGATAGGGGGAATGAAAATTTGCTTCCGATATGTAACCACCTCGGTTGCAAATTTAGCAAAGCTCCCCGTAACTATTTCTAATAATTACTACAGAATCCCTGCAAGAATATTTGTCTGAATTCGTTTATATTATTTCCTATCAGTTTTACGGAATAATTGAATTGTCATTTTCCCGTTCATTAACCCTCTCTGCACCGTATCGATAGAAATATATTTCAATGATTGGCATACAAAAATTAGGAATTTCTAGGCGAATATTTTTATCAATTTATATCTTGTCCGAAAGCTTGAAGTGTGGACTTTGAAACAACGTAGGTGATGATAAGTATATATCTTCGCTTCATTCATGTTCATGACAGTGTTGATACCAGCTTGAAACTGTTAAAAATGCCGGTACAGAGGGAGTTAAGAACCAGCGTGCAGTGAGTTGAGCGGAGCTGATGAAAATACTTATTTTTTCAGACATGTATTACCTAGCTCCCTAGCAAAACCAATATGGGTAATTATTCGAAACGGCTGGAAAAAGCTAAATATTTGGTGCGAAAATTTTGAACATATATTAGGCGTATGATAATTTTATTTGATATCTTTCCATCTGCTTCAGTAAGATCAGCATTAATATTTCTGCTCATCCCGTTGGTTGTTATAAGATTCTACGTTAAATGGCCGGTGATGGTCACTTGTCCGATCCGGGCCGTCCCAGAGAATGGACAATTACTCTCCCGCGATTAAACAATCACATATAAGCTTGTATCTTCTTTATAGATAAAAACCTCTTCGCTTCTCAACCCCTCTTTATTTCGTCCAGGAACTAATTGGCTCTGGGAAGTCATTAACATGTTGGAGACGGGAAAAGGCGAAGTAGCACATGAACTTCGTGACAAGTTAGAAGGGATGATTGAATTCCGGCCTGCAGAAGTGGTGGGAAATCTGCCGTCAGTCCGTCTGCTCAACACCCATGTGACACCTGATTTCTATCCGGCCGATCTCGTTACAAAGAAGGCCAAGGTTGTGTACATACTACGGAATCCCAAAGATGCTTACGTCTCATATTTCCATCACGCGAAGAAGCTGAAGGACTATGATTATCAAGGGTCATGGAACGGTTTCTTTAATTTGTTACTGGACGATAAAAGTAAGTTTTTCACATTTATGCAACTGTTTCTTTTGTGTTCCCATTCCCCTCCCAAGACAGAAAAGAAAGATCAAAATGCCAACACTATCAATTCACTAATGAGCAAGATGTATCCCCGGTGGTTCATCAACCACCATAAAAGGACCTACACAACCAAACTTTCACCAGCCATTTCCAGCTGGTTACCTTCACCAGCCAGTACCGTGCAGTTCACAACTGAACAGAACTGGCAGGAAAGGTCCGATTACAGTACTGCGCATTCAAAAAATGAACCAGTAACAGGCTGTTTACTGGCAGGTACTGTTCAGTTACGAGAGGGTACTGCACAGTTACCGTGTGATTACTGACAGGCTATTCACCTGCTGGTTACCGAAAGTTACCGACTAAGGACTATCTGGTAACCGTTCAGTTGCCAATTGAATGGTCCTATCCAGTAGCCCACCGGATGGTAACCAGCGGATGCTAACTGTACGGTTACTGCACAGTAAACCTGCTGGTAACAGGAGCATTCCCACCAGTACTTTTCAGTTGTCAACCACACAATACTGGCTGGTGAATATTTCGCTTTGTATGCTTTTTAAACCGTCGTCCTACTTCCACTCTGCTTGTTCCCGCGAAGATGCAGACGGGCACATCTGCGCATCTTGATCGCTATAGAGGCGCCTTATATTTGTTAGCCAATCAGTGTGCTCTAAATACAAGCGTCTAGTCAGTCAGTATGTATGAACATAGGCTTGTTTCCTGCGCGAGAGATGCGGTCAACAGCCTTCAATGGGGCCGGCTAGAGATCACCATGTCAAAAGAATCGTTATTCAGTATTCGTAATCCATATGATGTCGTTATCTGGAGAATGAAGTGTCCCATTCACGCTTTGATTAGCACTCTTCATATGAACACTTGAAGTACATGGGTTCGTACGGCCCATGGCCCCGGGTTATATTAAACACAAGTTAATATACGCAAATCTATAGAGATTGCGCGCTACGCTCAAGTTTGGTTATCATCATGCAATGTGAGTGAATGGTCTTGGTAGCCTTGTTCTTCAAGTTTCTGAAACAATTTGTGTGATGTTGATTAACATAATCACATTTTACACAGAATATAGCAAATGTTCATTTGGTAGTCTTATTTCTCATACAAGCAATATATATAATTAAGCATGAAGCTGTAAGAATTGATTAACTGTACATAACTGTTTTGTTTCATATTATTCTCGTGAAATGTCTTGGTGGTTGTTATGACAATGTTCCCGTCGATTACACCGTGCGCCGTCCAGAAAAAAAAACTATGGATCTAAGAAATTTGTTATCCTAGCAATCTATGTCTGTAACACTGCGCCAACGGCGTATCAGGGTAGGGTGGCAGGCTCCACCCTAACCGCTCGTGGATGCCGTTGGCATTGTTCGATTTGGCTTGAATGTAATATCTGTTCTTTTTTTCTGTCGATTGTCCATGGTCAAGGTGTTGGTTCAGGGATTCCACTGAATTGGCAAGGTGGGTCGGTGGTCTGTAATCTGTGGTCGGTGGTCTTGAGGGCGATTAGTTCTGGTGTTGTTTGTGACGGGTTACAGCTACTCCAAGATCCCGCTTCATAGATCGATAGAACAGTTTCTGGCCTGAATGGTTGAGATAAAATTTTCAATAAAATTTCCTTTTGAGGTCGGACCAGGACTCTGTGTCTCCAAAAAGTGGTCTTATTATTTGTTTTTGATAACGTTTTGAATTTTGGTGTAATATGAATTGACCGAAATATACCGAGTTACCCGATGGAAGACGAATTGACTGAAGATCTTCGGAATTCGAAGTACACCCACGTAATCCATAATATCATGATAAATGGCAGATGCGCTTCTCAAGGAATCCGCATCGTTTCCCCCAACATGGAGGATGAGCAGGTCGTGCTTTGTCTCCAAAAGGAGATTTTCTAGTTTTTCGAAATTTCTTTGTGTCCGGACTCTGGCTCCCCAAATGCCAAAGAATCGCATGTCTTGGCCAGTGCGAAAATCGAGTTGATCGTCCGGTATGGAATTTTGGATGATACTGCTCTCCAGTCTATGAATGTAACTGCTTCCAGCATTGAGCATTGTTTTCCTGAAAGATGTAATAAGTTGCTCTGTAGATTTTGCTTTCTTCATCAGGTTCTAGGGCTGATGATATAAAAATATACAAGCAGTATTGCGTTCTGGGCAGAATTGCGTAAGTTATGTTGCTATGTACTTTTCATCCCTGTTAGTATTGACATTATAATGCTCATTTGGTACTTTTCTTGTCGAAATGGGGAAGGGAGATAGATAATTGGGTGAATAGATAGAGAACAGACAAATATATATATATATACTCTTTGCAGCATTAAGCAGTGATTTTAAGGAAATAAAATAAACGTATTCGGCATTTTTATAGTACTGATTGTTGGTTTCGATTCCCTTTGTTGTTCTTGTTTTTTTTTGTTTATTTGTGTTGCCCGATGGATGCTGATTTTGTAGGCATTTTTGTTAGCGCCAATGGCTTACGGCCCCCAGTATCAAGGTAACTCCACTGCCCCGGCAACCACTTTTTATGCCGAAAGGTTTGTAAGGTCTTGATCTCAGATTGGAGAATCTATAGATCAATCGGCCCTCAGTGTCAAGGTAACTCTGTTGTTCGTATAGCTCGGTTATATACAAAAGGTAGTTTTATATGTTTAATATTATTATTTAGTGATTGGTTGTTTCAAAAACTACCGAAGGTCTTGGGTATTTGAGGAGCCATAGAACAGTCGGCCCTCAGTATCAAGGTAACTCCGCTATTCTATAGTTCGGTTATGGCCGAATGGTGTCTCTGACCGTTTCAAGCTATGCCTGGAAGCAGTGCGCCTGCATGGGGATAGTGTTATATACTGGAATAATAGCCAGCAGATTTGATAAAACTTATTAAGGACTTGAATACCTGGTTTCCAATGAAGAGCTTAGGGTTTAATATCGCTGGAAATATTAAGGGGTGTTGATTTTATAAGTTCGTTTTAAGTGCCCCACGTTGTGGGTAGTGTTTTGGGCATTTAAGTAGAACATGTTCTATTGTTATTGTTTCTTCTAAATCGCTGCATGCGGTACAGAGTGGCGAGGTGTTTTTTCCAGAAGCATGGGCAGATGTGATTCAAGTCCGGTTTTGCCTAGTCTTAATCTGGTGATGATGCGGTCATCGCGTTTATTGTCTAACTGGAATCCCTGGACTTCTCTTTTCTCACTATCAAGGATCTAATGTAACCATCGTCCACGGTCTTCCTCATTCCATTCCTTTTGCCACTTGATATCTATTTTGCGTCTGATGATAGTGTTGAGTTCCTTACATCCTGATCCTATTGGCACGTCGGGTGCAGTTTTCGCAAGATTGTCATCGGCAGTTTCATCTGCGTCTTCGTTACCTCTGATGTTGATATGCGCGAGAACTCAAGCTAAAATAGCGTGTATTTGTTTACAGATACATTTTAGTTTGTGTATGAGATCAGGTCTACTGTCAGATATAGAATTTTCAATGGATGTGAGTCCGCTTAGGGAATCACTGAGTATCACAGCACGGATTGGTTTGTGCTCGATGGTTCATTCAAGAGCCTTAATTATGGCAAAACGTTCACTAGTGTATACAGACATTGTCTGGAAGTTTGAAACCATTTTGTATGTTGAGCTCAGGTATAACAAAAGCCGAGCCTGTGTTATTGCTTGTGACGTTACTATGGAAAAATTAACCACGTCATACGCTGGTACATTGCCACAAATCTATTCCATTCTCTGCAGTCCTGCGGCGTCTTACAGACAGTGTAAGACGGTCGAAGAATGACAGCGTTAACGTCCTCTCTGACGTCAAAAAGGGACAACGAAGAGATATCCCACTGTAGAAATCTGCTTTTGAATCCTCTGAAACAGAATACTAGTGAACTGTTCCGGGAACGTTGTCACGTTTTATTATTCACATCGTTATCTTGAATATGACGTACAATTACACAAGTATCGTATAATTAAACTTCGATGGATGTCAAACCGGCGCTGAAGCGAATCATGGACGTCTGATGGAGTAAACGCCTCAACATGGAGTAACCGGAAATGTGGATTTAAAGTGGGTTGAACTTTGACCTTTGAAATTGGACCTGGAGTTTCTATAGTAAAGCTGAAAATAGACCGGAGGTGATGCAATGGGTCGGATAGATGTAAAAAATAAGACTGTTTCTGGAACCCTAAAAAGCGGAAACACGAGCTTTACACTCAAAACTGGACCAGTCGGGGTCCTCAGAAGCCGGAGAGGGTGTTAACGTGAAGCGCTCGTCTAAGACGACCTCGAGATGCGTTGGGTAGAGGCAAAATTAGGACTTCCACAGAAAATATGAAATACGGAATGTACACCTAAAAATGGGGAAAACCGCATCAACTCGGTCTAGATGGGCTAATATCGATCCCCAGAGACCGTGACCTGCCAAGAAGTGCAATGTGGGAGTATGGGGGCCTGTAAAAGTAGGATTTGCCCATCAAATAATAAAAAACTTTACATCTGCAACACAAGAATAACCTAGGTAAGCGTATATGGACCGCGGTGAGTCCATATGGGGCGTGGTTCCAAGTAGGATTCTCCCTGAAAATTAGGAAACACGAACTTTTCTCCACAACGTGCGGGGAAAAAAGGACTTTACACGCCCATGTAGTACAAGGGTTAGCTTTGGCGATGAACGAACAGCCATACATGTATGCATGTACATTCCATAGGATGAACATGGGGTTCTCGTGGAGTAGACTCTGCGTGGTGAGAGTATAGTAGAGAGCCTCGGGTACGTCTCGGTTATAAAACACGTCCCTTCGTAACACTAAACCATCATTCTCACTGCTCCTAACCCATGGTGGAGACCCATCCCCATGCGGATGGCATTTTACAGCAATCGGTTGATTTATTCACGGGGTACCGAGCGGTGGTCTGGTCCATGTTTGCAGATGGCGACGACAACAATGCCTTAGGGGCGAGGCCAGATCCTTGAAGAGTTCACTAAAGTGGTGCTCGACAGAGTCGGCACGATGGATAGGCGTGCTATCATCGACTATTACTGGGCTATGGCAGCTATCCTCGATGCTCGGTCTATGGACCACGGTCGCTCACGACGAATCCAGCGACCTCTCTTCGGCCTGTTCTTTGCCCTGTAGACCCTGACGCTGTGGTAATGACAGAAAAAAATGACCCCATGTCTTCCGAAAGAGAGACGACTGACTAAGCACACTTTTGTTTGTTCACACACTCACACAAACCTATACCACACGGGTGTAGTTCCATCGCTATTCTGATTGGCTATTCCAATGAGAGAACAGATTTGGGAGCCATATCTCGTCCAACTATGGCGTGCAGGGTCTCGTTTTGAAGATCTCTTGATGTAGAATATGACTCGGTGATGTCCATGTGAGTGCGGCGTCATCCTAATTTTGCATCTACCCTATCCATATCTGGAACGGCCTCAATGAGGGCTTCACCTTGACACGCTCTCCGATCCTGTGGTCCCCTATTGACTCATCTAGACCCATTTGAGTTCCCCCAGTTGTGAGTGTAAATTCAGCGAATCCGCTTGGTAGAGGCGCAGGGAAAATCCTAATTTTTACATCAACCCCACTCATCATGTGACCTCTTGCCCATTCCCAACGTTGTCATAGCAACTCCAGGTTCAAGGTAGAAGGTCCAAGGTCAACCCACATTTCCGCCGGTCTGTTTCTTCCACACACACAACAATGTGACAAGATCGGTCCCTTCTATACTGCTGCGATCGTATCTGTCCGAGGAATGATTGTGAATTGTTTTCGCCGATTTTCTACAATAACTTAACATGAAACATGTTATTATTTATCACAGCTGAATACGGATCCTGGTTTGATTTCACGAAGTCTTGGGACAAATTCTTCAAAGAGCATCCGGATGTTCCCGTCTTGACGTTATACTATGAGGAACTGAAGAAGGTAAAATCTCTGCAATCCCAACTTATCGTAACCTCACAATGAAAAGCAAGAATGGTTACATGTGGGCCAGAATTCGATAAACTTTGTTTAATCTCCACAAAAAATGGTATCGACCAGTCAGTGGTGTATAGTTCTGACGACATATGTAACTTTAGTCTTCTGCTACCTCGAAAGGTGGGAAACCGTCATCTCACCCAATGAAATAATGCGCATGCCAATCAAACATCATTAAATCCAATGCAAAGATTTCAGCCGATTTTCGTTCAGAAATACTGTTCACAGGATATATACAGTCTCGGTAGCAATGGTTAATGCATTTATTTAAAACACACACACACACAAAACAAAACAAAAACAAACATAAAGATGTTCAGACTAATCAAAATGGTTCTTAACGGATTTTTCCAGGGTTTGTGAATCTTCTTAGGATTTTCTATTTGATTGTCCTGTCGTCGATGATCTACATACATTGGGAATCGAACAGTGAAGCAGTGCAGGCGCCCTATCACTAATCTAGGTGTATTACTGGGAACGTTAGATTAGATTATCCATAGAACTTCATTGTTATCCACATGAATCAACCTAGATATCGATGCTGAACTTTGGACAAAACAATCTGATCTCGCCAGCAACATCAGAAAACCGCTGACTATGTGCAAGATAATGTCAACTCAAGACGTCGGTGATGTTGAGTTAACTCTACCATGCCTACCATGCATATGTGCGGGAGCATTCACACCCCACCTCTCCCACCCCAAGCTTTCTCGGAACGACAACACATTGAGAGTCGACACCCCGAGACTTTGTAGTTTATCATATTAGGGTCATGTATGACCCATTTGCATAACCCCCGAGCAGACGATGATAGGGAAATCCAAAGTGGCAGCCTTGTGGGGTATCAGAAGAGCGATGTTTTGGGCATTTCTTTTCGAAAAAAGAAAACAGGACAAAACTATTTCATTTCACATCATTTACTATAATTATTATTTACTTATTCATCATGCAGTTTTTTGCGAAGAAATTACATAAATGAAAATAAGAAAAATCGACATAAATGCCTTTCTCAAAACATCTCTTTCAAGTCATCATAGCGGCCATCTTGGATTTTTCATACATTTTCTGGTAGAGCTTTACACCAGGGTATGGTGTGGTAAGTTTCAGCTCCCCAATTAAAAACATTAAGGGTGGCGGGGGTGGGAGGCGAACTGGTCCTCGCCTGGCTCGACAGGTCCCAAAAAGCCCAGGTCAGGTAGGGTGATATTAGACTTTCCTACATGCCGCCTGTATTTGTACCCTATTTGTACGGTACAATGTATCGACATTGTTATAGCGCGAAATGTTCAAAGACCCCCTCATTCTGACCCTGAATGACATATATAGTCAGGGCAAGGTGTGTCTACCCTATTCTCTTAATGCAATTGAGAGCTGGTTTTATTGCCAGAATAAGACAGTTGACAAGTTCTGAGATGGTGAAAACCATGTAATTCTCCATACATGAAGGGATGAATAGGTATCTCACGTGATCTATGATAGCGCTAGACTGCACAGTGTGTGACAAAAAAACTTCCCCGTTTTTCATGCTACATTATGTTTATAATGAGAAAGGCAGTCGCTGGTCTAAAATCAGTTCATTTTTGCCGCAGAATTTAACCCTATCTGGCCTGGGCTTTCTGGGACCTGTCCAGGCCTGGGGGGGGGCCGAAATGGCCCCCCCTCCTAATTATTTTTCTTATCCCTTGAGCTAGGGGGCTGAAACTTACCACACTATACCCTTGGGTCAAGCTCTACCAGAAAATGTAAACAAATCCAAGATGGCCGCTTTGATGACGTCACAGTGACGTCATTTTCAAAAACGGCATTTTTTGTCGATTTTTCGGTCGGATTTTCCTAATTTTTTATTTATGCAATTTCTCCGCAAAAACTGCATGATAAATTAGTAAATATTAATGTGATGTGAAATAAAATAGTTTTTGCCCACTTTTCATCGCGGAAAAGCAGAAATTTTGAAGAAATGTGACAAAAACATCACTTTTCTGGTACCCCACGTGGCCGCCATCTTGAATTTATCCATGATCCTCTGCTCATGGGGTTATGCAAATGGCTCAAAATGACCCCAATATGATAAACTATAAAGTCCCGGAGTTTCAGCACTCCATTTTTCGTCGTTCCATCTCCTCATGCAGAATTTCTTTGGCACTGCACTGTAATCCAAAAGATATACTACGTATTCTTGCTTGATGGATTACAAAAACATCATACCATGGCGTTTTACGGCAAGTTACATTCGGGGAGAAAGGCAGCATGTCAAGGAACACTACACGTAAAGGGCTACATTGTGGTAGTAACCAGTTTTTAAATCTTTATTTAGTCGAACTGACCTCCCCAGGAATTAGTGTAGATTGGTAGATTAGGTTTTGGATGGTAAAATATTCGAATCCCAATTCAGGTAAATTGTCGACGAACGCTCTGAGAAAAAGAAGTTTTCGAAGATTCAGGAAACCTCGAATGAAATACCTGAGAATCAACCTAATTCGCCACACCATGATCTGCTTGTGTACATTCGTAAACAGACGGGTGCTACTGTGGCACCCATCGACATTTTTTTAAATTTTCAAATAGCATAATTCAGCCGAAATAGGAATACAATATAAACCTGTCAAGTTGGGTATCAAATTGAAATTAATGACATACACAATGCTAAAATAAATAATAATAATAATAAAAATAAACAAATCGGAAAATCCATCCAAAAACATAGGGGAAAAATGACTTCCGGAAGATGACGTCACTGTGACCATATTTGATAACGTACATTTCCTGGTAGAGCTGGACTCACAGATATAGTGTGACAAGTTCTCAGTCTCTTCAATTAGGCAGATCATTACCGGATCTAATCTGCCCCAGCCCGCCCCGACTGCGGCACACCTCAAATGTTTCATTATCCTTATTGACTTTGTGTGATCTGATATCCAATGTTAATTGATATTTTAGCTTTAAATTGATACCCATGCAGCTATATCGCTTTATACGGAGTTTCAAATTTGGTCTCAGTAGTATTGTTAGGTGAAAAAAGGTCACATTTTGCCGGGGGAGGTAACTCTTGGTGGCGGTAGGTGGCGTTGTGGTTCTGGATTGCATCAGCCTTGGCTGTGTGCCAAGTTTTGAGTTCCCCCGGGTACAATTGAAGGGGGTACTTGGTCAACACAGAAGAGTTCCAAAGGGAGTTAACTCCCGATGTCGGTGATGATTTTTGGTCATAGTTATGGTTTTCTCCCCTGATTCGAACATTGCCATATTAAATCTATACGGGAAAATGGTTTTATTGCCAGAATAAGACAGTTGACAAGTTCTGAGATGGTGAAAACCATGTAATTCTCCATACATGAAGGGATGAATAGGTATCTCACGTGATCTATGATAGCGCTAGACTGCAGTGTGTGACAAAAAAACTTCCCCGTTTTTCATGCTACATTATGTTTATAATGAGAAAGGCAGTCGCTGGTCTAAAATCAGTTCATTTTTGCCGCAGAATTTAACCCTATCTGGCCTGGGCTTTCTGGGACCTGTCCAGGCTTGGGGGGGCCGAAATGGCCCCCCCTCCTAATTATTTTTCTTATCCCTTGAGCTAGGGGGCTGAAACTTACCACACTATACCCTTGGGTCAAGCTCTACCAGAAAATGTAAACAAATCCAAGATGGCCGCTTTGATGACGTCACAGTGACGTCATTTTCAAAAACGGCATTTTTTGTCGATTTTTCGGTCGGATTTTCCTAATTTTTTATTTATGCAATTTCTCCGCAAAAACTGCATGATAAATTAGTAAATATTAATGTGATGTGAAATAAAATAGTTTTTGCCCACTTTTCATCGCGGAAAAGCAGAAATTTTGAAGAAATGTGACAAAAACATCACTTTTCTGGTACCCCACGTGGCCGCCATCTTGAATTTATCCATGATCCTCTGCTCATGGGGTTATGCAAATGGGCTCAAAATGACCCCAATATGATAAACTATAAAGTCCCGGAGTTTCAGCACTCCATTTTTCGTCGTTCCATCTCCTCATGCAGAATTTCTTTGGCACTGCACTGTAATCCAAAAGATATACTACGTATTCTTGCTTGATGGATTACAAAAACATCATACCATGGCGTTTTACGGCAAGTTACATTCGGGGAGAAAGGCAGCATGTCAAGGAACACTACATGTAAAGGGCTACATTGTGGTAGTAACCAGTTTTTAAATCTTTATTTAGTCGAACTGACCTCCCCAGGAATTAGTGTAGATTGGTAGATTAGGTTTTGGATGGTAAAATATTCGAATCCCAATTCAGGTAAATTGTCGACGAACGCTCTGAGAAAAAGAAGTTTTCGAAGATTCAGGAAACCTCGAATGAAATACCTGAGAATCAACCTAATTCGCCACACCATGATCTGCTTGTGTACATTCGTAAACAGACGGGTGCTACTGTGGCACCCATCGACATTTTTTTAAATTTTCAAATAGCATAATTCAGCCGAAATAAGAATACAATATAAACCTGTCAAGTTGGGTATCAAATTGAAATTAATGACATACACAATGCTAAAATAAATAATAATAATAATAAAAATAAACAAATCGGAAAATCCATCCAAAAACATAGGGGAAAAATGACTTCCGGAAGATGACGTCACTGTGACCATATTTGATAACGTACATTTCCTGGTAGAGCTGGACTCACAGGTATAGTGTGACAAGTTCTCAGTCTCTTCAATTAGGCAGATCATTACCGGATCTAATCTGCCCCAGCCCGCCCCGACTGCGGCACACCTCAAATGTTTCATTATCCTTATTGACTTTGTGTGATCTGATATCCAATGTTAATTGATATTTTAGCTTTAAATTGATACCCATGCAGCTATATCGCTTTATACGGAGTTTCAAATTTGGTCTCAGTAGTATTGTTAGGTGAAAAAAGGTCACATTTTGCCGGGGGAGGTAACTCTTGGTGGCGGTAGGTGGCGTTGTGGTTCTGGATTGCATCAGCCTTGGCTGTGTGCCAAGTTTTGAGTTCCCCCGGGTACAATTGAAGGGGGTACTTGGTCAACACAGAAGAGTTCCAAAGGGAGTTAACTCCCGATGTCGGTGATGATTTTTGGTCATAGTTATGGTTTTCTCCCCTGATTCGAACATTGGCATATTAAATCTATACGGGAAAATGCCTGTATGGAGTATGGGATATCCGATCGGGTCATATGAGGTATCATTGTGAAGCTTAGGTGAGGGGGCATCAGATGGACTGGGTGTGAGGTTGAAATAGCGTCATTCTGCGCATGCGCGGTGGACCCAGGGTATGGAAATAGACGTTTTGGCGCTAGGGAAGCCACGAATGGGCCGATTGGGTCGAGTGAGGTATCATTGTGAAGCTTATGTGAAGGGGCATCTGATGGGCTGGGTGCGGGTTGAAATAGCGTCCTTCTGCGCATGCGCGGTGGCCCAAGGGTATGGACATAGACGTTTTGGGACCTAGGGGAGCCACTATTGGGCCAGTTGGGTCGAGTGAGGTATTAATGTGAAGCACACATGAGGGGGCATCTGACTGGATCAGTGTTCGGGCGGTGTCACCATTCTGCGCATGCGCAAACAGGGAATTGTGGGAAAAGGCTAGGGAAATACACGTTTTGGGCTCTAGGGGAGCCCCTAATGGGCCGATGGAGTCGTATGAGGTATCCATGTGAAGCACACATGAGGGGGCATCTGCCTGGGCTAGTGGCTCGGGCGTGGTCACCAGTCTGCGCATGCTGGCTCGAGCGTTTTCACCATTCTGCGCATGCGCAGACAGGGAATTGTGGGAAAAGGGTATGGACATAGACGTTTTGGGGTTTAGGTGGGCCACTGATCGTCCGATGGAGTCGTATGAGGTATCCATGTGAAGCCTATGTGAAGGAGCATCTGCCTGGATTCGTATCACGTGGAACTGATGTCATTCTGCGCATGCGCAGTAGATCAAGCGTATTGAAATACACGTTTTGGGGTCTAGGTGGGCTACCATTGGGCCAATGGAGTTGAGTGAGGTATCAATGTAAAGCCTATGTGAGGGAGCATCCGCCTGGAGTAGTGTGTCATCCGTGTTGAACATTCTGCGCATGCGCAGACAGAGAATTGTGGGAAAAGGGTATGGAAATAGACGTTTTGGGGTCGAGGTGGGTCACTATTGGTCCTATGGAGTCGTATGAGGCATCCATGTGAAGCACACGTGAGGGGGCATTTGACTGGACTAGTGGCTCGGGCGTTGTCACCATTCTGCGCATGCGCAGATATGGAATTGTGAGCAACGCCCGCCAACGCCAATCTCAACGCTTCGACGTCCTAGTGAATTAGCCCAAAAGCTCCGATTTTCATGGAATTGTCACTAATTCATTGGAAATGCAGTGACGCCCGTCAACGTTCGTCGGTACGCCCTAGCATAACACCTTGACGCCATGATGTAGATAGATGAGAACAACAACAACAAAACAACAACAAAGATGAGAGAACAACAACAACAAGGATGAGAGAATAACAACAACAACAAGTTTTTTCATATAGTTTATTTTCCCCTCCATCATAACATACCCACGCTGGGGGAGCCGCGTTGGGTAGGTTTACAATTCAAGAAGTCTCTTGTCCAATCAAAAGATGGGCAGGTTTAAAATTCAAGAAGACTCTTGTCCAATCAGAGGCCACCATTTGGTCCTGTCATGTTCGTTCTTGCCCGTTAGATGTCTGCTCGGCTGTCCAATCAGAAGTCGCCGTTTCAGAAAGTTCCATCCTTTTGTTCTAGTCCTCCTCGGGCAGGCCTGGATATTCGTCGGGCAACATGTCCTTAAACAGTTGTTTGCGCATTCTAATCGCATTTTCCAGGGCCTCGATGGGTGGTAAACCCATGTCCTCTTCCAAGTGACGCTTGGTCTTCATGATGGACCTGTGCGTGGGGTCGCCTTTCATTTCAAGCGGTAGTAAGGTATACTGTTCATAGATCGCCATGGCTGTTTTCCTGATGCGGGGTCGCATTTCGGTGTACGCCTGTTGTAAGTTATCCTGTCCCGCGTCCTCGATCGCTTCAGCGTGAGTATTGATAGCTGCTGTCACAATACGATCCCAGAAGGTGGGTTCTGCCTCACTTTCTTGAGATGTAGGCTGGCTGTCTGAGGTCAAGCTCTCTGTATCAGTAGATAGACTGTCAGCAATCCCGGTTTCGGTATCAGCCGATACACTCTCATCCGCTTCCTCAGTGGGCTCCTCGGCGTCTTCAATCCCATGTATATTTTTCTGGTGTCGCATCATATCGTAATGTCTGGTGAACGTGCGTTCGCACTCAAAGCATGTATAAGCCATGCCGACGGTTGAACGTCGACTGAGCGTGTTTTAGTAATACACTTGCTTTTATAGACGCCCGTCAACGCTTAGCTTAACGCTTCAACGCCTTCGAGAATGCGGGGAAAGGAGATAGAAGGCATCCTCGACACTGGGATGAATCACTATCGGCTCTTCAATTCGGAACGGCGGATCGAACTCCATAGGTTCTTCCATTCGAGGATGTAGGGACGGGAGATGAAAGGGCTCCTGGACACTGGGATTTGTCACCATCGGCTCTTCAATTCGGTGCGGGGGATCGACCTCCATGGGTTCTTCCACTCGAGGATGCATTCCCATGGGAACTGCAATATCCGGTCTGGAGAGTGGCGAGCGTGATCCGTGTATGACACTATGGTGACGTTTCAATTGACTGGGATGCTTAAAGACTATATCACACTCTGCACATGTGTGGGTGGGTCCTTTGTGGCATGCACGTGTGTGACAACGTAAACTGTCCAGGCGATGAAAGGGCTTCCAGCAAGTCGTACACGTGAACATTGTTGTAGAGTGTCTGCTGAGTGAAACGTCGATTGTGCGTGTTTTGTGAATACACTTGCTTTTATAACGCCAGTCAACGCCTAGCTTAACGCTTCAACGCCCTGGTGAACTAGCTCACAAGCTCGCATTTTTCTAGACACCAATACATCGAAATGCGATGACGCCCGCCAACGTCCGTCTCAACGCCTTAACCCCCGTCTCCGTACCTGTCTCAACGCGTTACGCCATGTTCATCATCATTGGACGTTGATGTTGGGAGTTGAAGAAGATAAGTTCCCGTCTCCAGCTGGGTCTCCATAAAGGTTTGAAATGCCTCATGCAGGGTCAGCAGATTCTGGGCACGGGTAGTTGTGTTGGTACTCTCTTCTGGTACTATCTGTTTCTTATGCAGCAGAAGACATACCCGTACGCGTGTCACCCATTGGATGTCATCTATGAGGGTGATAAGATGACAACGCATGCGTTGGTCATTGATTTCACCTTGAGCAATAATAGCATCGATATTGGCTTGACGTAAGGCTTCGGCTAGCATATCCTCGTTGTCGCGTTCAAGCAAGTTGGACTCTGCAGTGCTCATGGTGAAATGAGGGGACCGGTGCCGTGTGATCGATTTATAGTGAGACGCTTTTTATCTTAATGATGCGTTCGAACAAATGTTTCTTTTGTGCTATTGCGGTGACATACGCCGCTTTCCAGTTCATGCCCGGGGTTTTCAACATCGACGCTGTTCTTTCGATTTCCATATGGACTGGGTCCTTGTCCAACAATTTCATATGGGTCAAGAGGTCGCCATACTGCTGACGTAAAGCCCGTCGTAGTCTGGGTGCCAAAGTATTATGGGCTAACATTGCAGCGTCCTCTTTCGAATACCCTTTGCGGTGAAACTTGTTTCCTGCGGCCTCCAACATCTCCCCCAGCTCGGCGTCCATTCTTTCTTTGAACAAATCCTTCCATAGCCTCGAGTTCACAGTATGTTCATTCCCTTGTACGGGCACGGGTGGATCCTTCACGGTTGGGTAGTATTCGGGGACTAATGGTATGAAGGGGACCTGTTGTACGGGAGCGGGTTGCTGTTTTTCCAGGAGTGGACTCGGTAGATGGTGTAGAGGCTGCGGTGATCCCTCGCTGGGTAACAGGTGGGTCGTCAGCCGACGATCTTCCGGGGTATGGGTTTTTAAATCTACGAACAGGTAGCCGTACGGACGACTTGTCGCTTCTTGAAACGCCCGCATGAAATGCTCGATGTTCTGCGGATAAATTCGACTACCAAACACACGGATTTGAGCTCTGTCGATGGGGTTGGAGAACAACACAAAGTATTGGCAGTTCAACGGAATATCTCTGGACGCCTTCCCTTGAGGAAAGAGATTCTGAGTCAAATAGATGACGGACAGATTGCGATGATGGGACCCTTTGGTGAATAGGTCGGCGATTTTCGAATTGTCCTTGGCCGCACTCATCAGATCATCGAGCACTACCACGTTGGTCTGCTCGGAATCGAAGTAATAGCGTTCGTCTATGTCGTGAGGAATTCCTGGGACAAAGCTCACATTCTGTAACCTTGTAGTTTCGTAGGCGGGCTGCCATTGGCTATAACACCAAACAACACGTGTCGGAGCTGGGGATGCCACACTTTCCTCTAAGAACTTCATCACCCAGGACGTCTTTCCACACCCCGTGGGGCCGCTCACCGTCATCGTATAGGGATGTTCTACGCCACTTGGTGGACCTATAGCGGGACTTGGTGGTGTCTCTTGTCCATGCGTTAGACGCATATGTCTGAGCATATTGTCGCGACGAGAGAGTGTCTTTTGACAGAACGGACATGTACTCGACATGGTACCCGGTCAAAGGATGGATACAGACTGAGGTTACTGGCGTACAAACGACCTTATATGACCACTCACTCACTCACTCACTCACTCACTCACCGTCGTTAATGCGTCCATGTGTTAAGACGGGCGTTGGGGACGCCTCACGCACGTTGTGCACGCCTCACTCACTCACTCACTCACTCACTCACTCACACTCACTCACTCACTCACTCGCTCGCTCACTCACTCACTCACTCACTCACTCACTCACTCACTCACTCACTCACTCACTCACACACTCACTCACACTCACACTCACTCACACTCACTCACTCACACTCACTCACTCACTCACTCACTCACTCACTCACACTCACTCACTCACCGTCGTTAATGCGTCCATGTGTTAAGACGGGCGTTGGGGACGCCTCACGGGCGTTGTGCACGCCTCACTCACTCACTCACTCACTCCCTCACTCACTCACTCACTCACTCACTCACTCACTCAGTCTTGCGCATGCGCAGAATGGTGACAACGCACGAGCTGCTAGTCCAGGCGGATGCTCCTTCACATAGGCTTCACATGGATACCTCATACGACTCCATCGGACGACCAGTGGCCCACCTAGATCCCAAAACGTCTATGTCCATACCCTTTTCCCACAATTCCCTGTCTGCGCATGCGCAGAATGTTAAACACGGACCAGACACTAGTCCAGGCGGATGCCCCTTCACAAGAGCTTCATATTGATACCTCACTCGACCCCATCGGACCATGAGTGGCCCACAAAGACCCGAAAACGTCTATGTCCATACCCTTGAGCCACCGCGCATGCGCAGAAGGACGCTATTTCAACCCCACACCCAGCCCATCAGATGCCCCTTCTCGAATGCTTCACTTTGATACCTCACTCGACCCAATCGGCCCATTCGTGCCTTCCCTAGCGCCAAAACGTCTATTTCCATACCCTGGGTCCACCGCGCATGCGCAGAATGACGCTATTTCAACCCCACACCCAGTCCATCTGATGCCCCCGCACCTAAGCTTCACAATGATACCTCATATGACCCGATCGGATATCCCATACTCCATACAGGCATTTCCCCGTATAGATTTAATATGCCAATGTTCGAATCAGGGGAGAAAACCATAACTATGACCAAAAATCATCACCGACATCGGGAGTTAACTCCCTTTGGAACTCTTCTGTGTTGACCAAGTACCCCCTTCAATTGTACCCGGGGGAACTCAAAACTTGGCACACAGCCAAGGCTGATGCAATACAGAACCACAACGCCACCTACCGCCACCAAGAGTTACCTCCCCCGGCAAAATGTGACCTTTTTTCACCTAACAATACTACTGGTCTCATTACGAAAATGATGTAAAAATGCACGTGGCGTAGAAAAGCTTGTCCACGAGTGCCATGGTGGCACCAGTCATATTTTGGATGTATATATAGCCAACTACCATTTGGAGCAAACTGAAAAAACTCGCATTTGAACGCAACTTTACGGTTATGATCATATTTAAGTTCAGGATACTTGCCTGGTATTGATGATAATAACCCCAGCTGCAAAACCCGGATGCAGGGCAAAGTAGCCCATTCAGACTGTCGATAGTTGTTCGGATTCAATTGTAAAAGTGTTAGTGGAACTCCTACATCAATTCTTTCTTTTCCAGGATTTATCTAAAGGCGTTCGGAAATTAGCAGACTTTCTAGAGGTACCTTGCGACAACGTGTTACTGGAAAGTATTGTGGAGAAATGTACATTCAGTAGCTTGAAGCAGGCACGCGGACACGTACCGGAGGCTCACAAGGCCGCAGTCCATGGTGACGAGAACCCAATGTTTAGAAAAGGTGCGTGTGTATAATGCTTTATTGTTCGTTTGTGGACATCGGCTCAATACTGAATGTATGATCTGATGTGACTATGACATATATGCATGATCTTAAAGTCTTGTCTGGAATGGGTAGACATCGCTCATCCCATATACTATAGACTTCGGGCAGATGTTGACTGTCAGAGTGAGGTCTCCATCATCCTCGCTCAAATCAGGGGTATATCTGTCTTAAATTTCCCATGGCTTATAAGGAAACCTTGGCCGTTGTGAAGATGCGTCTCCATCGGCTGTTCGCGGCTAGGATTTCCTCGTTACTAGACTTGTATCTGGCATCCAGGCCCTTATTTGAACACAATTACTGGAACTTACCATCACTGACCAGTCTAACCTGGATACTTAAGCAGTTTAGATCTTGGCATGTGCACAACAGTTTAAGTTCTATAAAAAAAAGCTGAGAATCATCGCTGGAGTTACTGCGATATAATATTGGGCACCATGAATTGGTGATATGCGAGAAGTGGGAAAAATTGACGATGTCTGTCGACTAAAAGGCAACCATATGGCTCTACAGGAAAACATCCCTCGGCACCTCACATTCAGGTCCGAGAATGCGGTGGATTCTCGGACGTTGACTCAGCCGCGCTTTTATTGCACATTTTTGGTCGATTTTTCGGTCACATTCAGGCCCGAGAATGTGGTGGATTCTCGGATGTTATCTCAGCCGAGCTTTTATTGCACATTTTGATGTGGAGACTATGAAGTATTCACACGAAAAAAAAATTTAAAATTAACCAATCAGTATCGATTGTGATCCTCAGATCTCCGAGGGGCTTTAAGCTAGTCAAAATCATTCCATACTGATCGAAAAATTATCCAGTGCAGCTGACAGCTATTTAGAGTTTGTCGGATCTCTAGCCCATATAACATCATCTAATTTGTTTTTTCTTGCAGGTATTATTGGCGATTGGAAGAACCATTTTACAGTGGCTCAAAACGAGAGATTCGATGCAGAATACAAAAAGAAAATGGCCGAATTTTCATTTAATTTTGAGCAGTATATGTGAAAACTAGTTACTTATCAATATCTTTCCTTCAAATATACACTAGTTTCTTAATCTTCTAAGTTCCGATGGACTGAATACCGAACGAATATGTTAACCCTATCTGGCCTGAGCTTTTTGGAATGTATCCTGGCCTAGGGGGAGGGCGAAATGCCCCCCCCCCCCCCACCCTCTCCTAATTAATTTTCTTACCCCTAGGTGACAGAAACTTACCACACCATACCCTTGGATCAAGCTCTACCAGAAAATGTGAAAAAATCCAAGATGGCCGCTTCGATGATGTCACAGTGACGTCATTTTCAAAAACGGCATTTTTTGGTCGATTTTTCGGTCAGATTTTTCGAATTTTTTATTTATGCGATTTCTCCGCAAAAACTGCATGATAAATTGGTAACTATTAATGTGATGTGAAATAAAATAATTTTTGTTCACTTTTCATCGCGAAAAAGCATAAATTTTTAAGAAATATGACGGGAAAAAAATCACTTTTCTGGTGGTCGCCATCTTGAATTCACCCATGATCCGCTGCTCGGGGGGTCATGCAAATAGGCAAATCGCCCCCACCCCCCAGGCCAGGTAGGGTTAACGTACAAGTCTATTTACACAGTACTGTGCAATCGTTTGAATACATGCGATACTGATACATTTTGTTCCCTGTTTTTATTTTTACTCTGAAGTTATATATATGCTGCCGGTATCACAATCGGCAATCCAGTGGATATGATCACTTCATAAATGTTAATTAAACAGAGCTTGATCTGGTTTAGTGTGAATATTTTGAATAAATTACATATACTGTTGGTACTGAAATTCTATATTTTAAGCAACGTTCATTTAATCTGGAGTAGAAGTTCGAGTTTTAATCAATTTGATATTTCTTCTTGTTATCCCGCCAATATCGTGAAAAAGCACACCAATAATATTTGATCGATTAGTTCAGTCTTTACGTACTGTTTGGTAAATACCGTCTTTCCATAAATTAGGTGTTATCTAGTACCCCAAAACGCCAAAATATTTTGCTGTTCAGTTTTCTCCTTTGGGGTATTATTACGGAAGAGATAATAAGTCCTAATTAGGAGATAAATCTCGGATTTTTTTTTTCACACTGGCACTAATACGCTTCCGTATTATAACACATAATACATAAGGCGATGAAAATGTATGAGTACATTTCATCGCTCTATATATTATCCAGTACCACAAAGCAATTATGAATAGGTTACATTTCGTTTGGTGTCGGAGCCATTGAGGCTGCTATATAACACCTAACGCCGAGTGGTCTAAGGCTTTTAACTGGTGCCGTCTGGCTTCACACCGCTGAATCGGAACGGGCTCGAGCCCCGCTGGTGCATGTGCGAAAGTTTGCCAGTTACTTGCCGACGAGCGGTGGTTTTCGGATACTTCAGCTTCCTTCACCAACCAACTGTCCGTCACTATATAAGTGAAATAACCTTGACTGTGACATTAAACCAAATCCCCCACCCCTCTAATATATACTGCGACATATGTATTAGGGGTTATTCAGTACCCTAAAGCAATAAAATATGTTATATTCCAATTGGAGTCTCTGAAGCATTGGGATATAACAAACAACTCGTAGCCCGACGCTGTATACATTATGTGTTGTCGAGTACCCCAAAGCAGTAAAATATGTTACATTTCAATTGGTTACTTAGGAATTGGGGTTCTATATGAAACCTAATATATGGTGCGACGCTCTATACACTAGGTGTTATGCAGTACACCCAAGCAATAAAATGTTACATTCCAATTGATGTCTAAGGCATTTTGGGAGTGGGAGGGGTAAATTGTAGTGCAACGCTCTGTATAGTAGGTCTTACCAAGTAAGACTGAGACAAATAATTCCCTAGATAATGTTCTTACTAAGTTTGATGTTATACATGTATACAACGAGTGGTTTCCAGTAACTACCATTCAACCATCTTCTAGCGCATTATCAAGCCCTGGATAACCCCAGGAATCCTAAACTCGATCGACGAATAGAACAAATTGTACCGACAATACTTTTCCAATCAGGAAGAAAATACTTATAAACATTATAGCAATTACCGTAACAAACTGAATCAAAATATCCGCCTCTCCAGAAAGAACTATCCGCCTCTCCAGAAAGAACTATCCGCCTCTCCAGAAAGAACTATCCGCCTCTCCAGAAAGAACTATCCGCCTCTCCAGAAAGAACTATCCGCCTCTCCAGAAAGAACTACTTTGAAACTAAATGTAACAAATGTAACCACGATATTAGGATCTGAAATTTTTTTAAATCAGCTGATGCATCGGATTAAAAGCACAATATCCAAAGAATTTATGGTTGATGGAAGGTAAGTAACCGACAGTCGTACCGTTGTTAATGAACTAAAGTACTTCAGTACAGTTGCATCAAACTTGGATTCCAAGATTCCTAGCGTTATTCCTAAACTTAGCGAATTTCTCGGTCTCTACACATTTGATGATTTTGATTTTGCTCTCACGACAGCGGCTGATGTCCAGAAAGGGGTCCTGGTGATTATGTCTTCGAAATCGGCTGCACCAGGCCTGGACAGCATTTTATTAATAATAATAATTCTTCAATAATAATAATTCTTCATTTCAGACTCAGATGGTCTATAATGAGGAAATTAATAAATAATTGGCAGACAAAGGACAAATTACTGGCGCATAAATTTGGCGGGACCAATGACAAATTAAACGCCAAGTCTGAGACAAAAGGAAAGCCGCAAAGTTGTAATTAGTTGTCTGACGACATAAGTATGTTCCGCGGAGAATTAATCTGGCGTCGAATAACCTCATTAAAGCTGGGTACCGAGTTAATCCCAAACATGAAAGTGGCACTACAATTACGTGGGAAGTGTTAACCAACGAAAAGCGTTGTCGTATGTGGCATGCAGTTTTGTCAGTTACATGACCAGTACAAATACCACAGATGGCTGCAACAGATGCCGGTCCAGTTCGACGAGAAAAGTTGCTTCTTCACATCTTGAGAACACATACAGAACTTTCGAACCAAAATGCTGGCACGAATGCATAATTTTCCAGTTCGCACAGACGTATCATAAATTTCAGTGAGATCGCTGGAGATAAATTGATATTTGGCGTAGTCAACGTAATTCAGCTGTAAGCCAGACAGTTTAACAGTGGCTGCTTTCAAATCATTGAACTTTTTTGGACGAAAGCGCATGCATACATATTTCTTAGTGTTGAAGACAATACCATTGCCATTCGCAAAATGTTCATATCATGTAGAATCTGGAGACCCTTGGCAGAGGGAATAATAAGGCATAAGTCGTCAGCGTGTATTAGATGGTTAAAGAAGACACCGGTTACATCATAAGTTGGACCGATATATGTCTATGTCAAGTTCATGTATGTAGATATTCAAGAACAGGGGGAACAGAATTCCATCTTGGCGAACTCAATTACCAGCAGGGAACCCCACTGAGAAGGCATAATCCCATCGGATGCAGTAACTTTGCACAGTATTCCAATGACAGAGCAGAGCAATGATGAACATGATCAGTTAGAGGCTTGTGATCGGAGGAGACGAAGCCATATTGAATCTCTGTGGACATTATAGCAGTATCGAGATGACTAGAGGTAACACAATGGTCAAGCCACAACCGCTAACACACGTATATGAGTTCGGGGAAGCCTGGTTCGGTCCGAAAAATGTAGATCTCGTTCCTCATAGAAATGTATTAATTGAATGCCAGGGGCTAGCTACCAGGTTTGGCGTTCCAGTCATCAATAATCATACAATTAGGAATTCGACTACCTTCGATAAGAGAGCATAATTTTCCAAGATCACTAAATATTCCATAATTTTCAAAATTATCAATTGGGAGATACACACATATAAGCGGCAGTTTGGAATCGACCCCACTGATCTCAATACCAAACAACGGCGGATCATTAAAATCACAGTGGCTAATGGCTTTTTTCAAAAGGATAGCGGTGCCGCCGTAGGGACGACCCATCATGAGTTGTTCATTAATTTTTATGACAGAGAGGCCGTCGCCCGTAAAGGGTTCGCCCGTCTCGGACTCATTGAACCAGTGCTCTTGTAGCAATATAACATCATTACAATCCACAGTTATAGATATAGATATAGAAATTTTGAGGCCACAGCAATTAAAGGATGATAGTGTTAGTGTCAGTGTTGATATCCATGCTTGAGAGTGTTAATAACCAAACAACGAAACATGACACAGGATTAATCCACCTTAACTTCATGGACTGAATTCATGATGTCATGGAGTTTATTGGACTTTTTGTTCGGGCCCACTCGCTTTATGTATCTTTCTGTCTGAGGGGAGGATACCCCTTGACCGACGTATACGTCCTCACACAGTTTTAATAATTGTGTCTGGTGGCAGAATATCCAGTTTGTTAACCACAAAGCAATGAAATGCGCTTATAATGGGGCAAAGAGTGTCAGGGTTGTCGTCGGATCCACGGCTGAACAGATCATCAATGAGGACATAGTTAGTTCCCTCATCTTCGATAGCTGGCATATCAATCAGAAATATAATCGGTCCAAGTGAGGTGACAGCCAGTCCACACTTCTTGACGAAGTTAGTGAGGATCCATATTTCAACACAGTAGATCAGTAAATAATCCTCATCTCAGGAACCGGTGGTAACCATCAAAATCGTCAGCTTCAAAGCAACATAGTAACTTCCAGAACTAAATAAACTAAATCAGTACGTCAAGTGAACATAAAGAGAACTAAACTAAACGTAAACTGATCACGAGGACATGGCTATGTAGCCCAGTCTAGACCTTTACGGTCCCATCATACTTGTTCAATGACTCATGTTAAGTTTAATCACTGCCCCCATTTCTGCTCATGTTAAGTTTAATCACTGCCCCCATTTCTGCTCCAGTCGCGTATATTGTTAATCTATTCCTTTAAAATCGGTACGGTACCAGACGCATTCAAATCCGCGAAAGTAACACCTGTTATTTAAATATGATGAACCCATGTATTTTGGAAACTATTGACCAATATCAGTGCTGCCATGCTTCAGTCATTCTCATGGTATCATATTATATACCCCTTACTCTCAGATTACATCGAGTTTCAGAAGGTTACAAACTCTGACAAATTCCTTGGTGTTATTTTTAACAATAAACTTAACTGGACCACACATAATGATTACATTTGTCAAAAGTCGCCAGAAATATTGGCATTATAAATCATATAAAAATTCGTTAAATAAGAAAACCTTAAATATTCTATATTATTCAATGATATTTCCCTACCTATCCTATAGTGTTACATCCTCTGTTGTAATACTCATGCCACTCATCTGGCTCCCTTAGTCTTACTGAAGAAACGTGCTCTGCACTTCACTGTTATCAGAAAAGAAATCAGCATACTAACTTGAAAAGACCTTTTTAGCGTTCAAAGCTTTTATTCTATACCATTAAAGTTACAAGACCGCGGGAATGCAACAAACTCCCCCGAACTCTCAAACTCATAATATCCTCCTCGCTTTTCAAATATACATTACAGACTTCATGGTTAACCTATTTACACCCTAGTACGATTCACTAACTGTATGCCCACCGGTTTTAACTTAGTTTTCACCATCAATATCCATGTTATACCTGTCGCTTTCGTAAACATATATATATATTTTTTGGGATAGAACAACCCCCATGGGACTTTGTTCCCGCAAAACTTCCTTGATTAATAACTACGAATTATCTCTGTATTATAATTTGGTGAATACCATTTCTTTCATTAACACTAGAGCAATAAAGTATGTTCCATTTTTAATTGTTGTCTGAGGTATGAGGTGCTTTTCAACATCAAATATGTAGTGCGACAGTAGTATATAAAGTGGACGTTGTCTCAACTTTTGCCGGGGGAGGTAACTCTTGTATGCACTTTCGTGGAGGTCACTTGGAGGTCAAGTTCACTATAGTTCCGACAGGTGGAGCTACCGGCTCATGTTTACGTGTCGACCCGGTGGTGATGCGGTTCGGGGAGAAGCCTCCGCGGACAGAAAGTAGTCCAATGTCAACAATGTGATAGGGGTGGTCATTTTTTATTTTATGTTTTCTTGTGGATTTTACTATGGTGTGTGGCATTTTGTTTTCTTCGTCTCGCGATGGTGAACACGATGGGAGGAGTCTCGAAGCCAAGCGGTGAATTTGTTTGAAAAGTTCAGGTAGTTCTGATGGGTGGATAGGCCCATACTGGCTCAATGGACAATGCTCGATTTGATGGGAAACCCACTCATGGACATTTGCGGTATGGGTTGTGGCATCTTGTTTTTCTCGTCTCGCCAGGTAGAACACGATGGAAGGGATCCCGAAGCCAACCGGTGATTTTTTTTGAAAAAGTCACTGGGCGCATGCGCATTGGGCAAGTAGCACTGGGGTGGACGTTTTGGGGTCGAGGTTGACCCCTAGTCATCCGATTGGGTCTTGTGAGGTATCAGAGCGAAGCATTCATCGGGGAGCGTCCAACTGGATAGGCGTGGGGCGGAGAAAGTGTATTGGAATGGACGTTTTGGGGTCTAGGTGGATCCCTGGTGGTCCGATTGCGTCGTATGAGTTGTCATCGTGAAGTATTCGTGAGGGTCCATCCCACTGAACTAGTGTGTCGCCCGTTTTCAACATTCTGCGCATGCGCAGACAGGGAATTGTGGGAAAATGGCATTGAAAGGGGCGTTTTGGGGTCGAGGTGGGCCACTATTGATCCGAATGGGTTGTGGTAGGTATCAATGTGAAGCTCTCGTGGTGTAGATCATGACGTGAGGATTGTCACGTCATCTGTGACGTTAATGGTGACGTCATCAG
This sequence comes from Hanleya hanleyi, assembly GCA_036873755.1. NCBI lineage: Eukaryota > Metazoa > Mollusca > Polyplacophora > Lepidopleurida > Hanleyidae > Hanleya > Hanleya hanleyi. The sequence continues at coordinate 55,481 of JAVTVY010013938.1, forward strand.
TAGGAGTAGTAACCAAGGTGGGCATTTGGGGGGTGTGAAGGAAGGTGTTTGGGGTAGAGATGGACCATTCGTGGTCCCAATGAACCGTGTGGGGTGTCATCTTGTAGCTCACTGCATGTGGACAACGAATAAATGGTGTTTGTTGGAAGTCGCATCGTGCTACGCATGCGCAGTTGGGCAGTGGTAACGAAAGATGTCATTTTGGGCGTGGGAAATGACATGATTTGGCAATCAAGGGACCCATCTTTGGAGGTGAAAGTTAATATTTTTAAACTTTCCCACACTAACCGTGCGTAAATAACCATTTAGCACGCCTATGAAAACAGTATTTCCATTCTAATGCTCTACTCAAATTGATTATCAACAAAGATGACAATGAAAGGTTGAAAACATATTTTAAACTTTGACAACCTTTCTCCCCTTTTTGAAAATCTCGTCCACTGATGTTGGGACGATGCTCCTGTCTCGATTGGCATCGTGAAATGTCAGTGGACGAGATTATGTGGTCTCTCAAATGGGGAGTGCTTTTGGCAGCTGAGTCAGCGGTTGGGAAATGACGTGGATATATGCCTAGTTGTGTCGCTTTGTTAATCAATTTCCCGATGGAAACAACAGTTAAACATGAGAAGGAAATTTCATCTTGTAATTTATTTTTTTGTTTTATTCGATTTTTACTTGTATGAAAGCAGACGTCTCTTTCCTCATCCGACTTGTGAAATGGAATCTCCTCGTGAATTCCAGCGTGACGGAATCCGCCTTTTGCGCTATTCGTAATGCCGGTTTCGGCCGCAAGGTGGCGCTAGCGCTCACGGCACTTTGGTCTGTTCCGGTTGTCTGCTAAACATGTGCAGGAGGGAAGGCGGGTATTGTATTTCGCCTCGTTTCGTCAGATTTTCTCACTGATGGAGACGTCCTTGTTAGTTTACGTAAGTATAGTCATCAAGTCTAATTTTTACTCGTTTGTACAAGCATAATAAAAGCCGCTTTGTCAACAAATTGGGCAATCAAAGCTCGTCGTTGTTGTTGTTATATGGGTGGCCGGCAGTTCAGCCTGATTAAATCACACTCTACTGAAAACAATCAGCAGGGGCCAGTTTGTTTGATCAAGTACTGTGAGAAATAATCGGATTATTAGTTAACCCGACTACCATGTAGCTGTTAATGTAGCTGTATGATTATAATGTGATAAACAAGAACCCAACC
>JAVTVY010013939.1:0-54931 GCA_036873755.1 Hanleya hanleyi
GCGCGCGGTGTAAAGGTTTCCACCGCTGCGGTGGAAACCTTTGCGCGCCGGGGTCAAAGGTCACTTTCGGTCACGTGAACGAAAGCGGAAGTGACCTCACAGAGGTCATATGCAAATGTCACTTCCGACCTCTGAGCTCCACAGGCTTTGAGCTCCAAGAGCTCCGATCCAAGAAACACACTCGCAAGCACACACATACACACACACACAGAGGCATACATACACACACATACACACGCACATGCACGCACACGCACACACACACTCACAACCACCTACCCACACACACGCACACACATACACACACACACGCAAACACACATTTGCATACGCACACAAACGCTCGCATACACAGACGCATACACACACTTGCATACACGCACGCACACACACAAGCCTATACACACACACACACACACAAACACACACGCATACACACATGCATACACACACAATATGACTATTCACATGCAGGACATGAGAGCTTCTGGACATGGACCTGATAGAAGTCCGGAATGGTGGAACATTCGTAAACATTCGGGCACTTTTACATCCGGGGACTTTTACATCCGAAGAGACACGGAAGTGCCCGAACATGATATCAGCTAGCGTGCTATAAAAGGGAAGCGATCTGGCCGTTTCATCAGACACTCTGTCAACCACCAAGATGTTCACTTGTACTACGTGCTCGAAATCATTCACTCGTCTGCACGACTTGCGCCGCCATGAGGCTACCAAGCACGAAGGAACCGCCCGGTATAACTGTACGATATGTACACTGTCGTTTCAGCGCCCGGATCATTTACAGCGCCACACACGTGCACGCCATGAAGTACCCAAGCGTCCATGCGAAGAATGTGGTCGGCTTTTCAAACTGACCAGTCAGTTGCTGCGACACCAACGCACACGACACCCTGTTCCGCAGCCACGTTTGCAGATAGAAGAGCCCGTAGGCATCAATATCGAAACAGGGGGAACTCCCACCCATCGCACGAGGGCCGATGATGATGTCGCCCTAATTCAACAGTCAAATTCCGACGACAAGACCTTGGGCCAGATTTTGTACGACGTGGAGGGCAAAGTACACTTCGTGGACGAAGCCATAAATGTTCCCAGCGATCTGTTACACGAAGACCATCCAGTGAGTGACATTTATCGGCGCCATTGGCCCATGATCCGGCACTGTTTCTACCGTCATCGCCCTATTCAAGATATCTACAATTTCCGACTGACCGACCTCGCCCGTCTACGTAGCTACGTAGAAGCCATCTTCAAAGATCAAACTACGGCCTTCAAATTGAATCTGGTGTTTGGTTATGTGCTGCAGCATAAAGAGACAGTCCAAGTCCGATATTTTTACCCGAGCAGTAACATCCGGGTATTTGACCAACCGTTTACCATCATTAACCGAGTGTCGCTAGAGACGATGCTGGAGAAACTGGACACCGTGGACCCCTTGGAATGGGCCCAACAACAACGCCCCAACACCAAGTGGACAGTGGAGAGTGTGACCAATGTTACGTTTTTCGTTACCAAGCTGACCGACCACTCCCATCGGCTGAATGCGTCACTCATGCACTGATGAATACCATAACATGCCGTACATACTCTATATGTCTACATGTTGATCGTTGACGGTACGGAGGTGACCGAAGAGACACGGATGTTACCGAAGATGTCACGGCTCGGCCCTCGACTTGGGGATAGTTGAACTGAGTGTGCTAAAAATAGATCACCAGCTAGCGTGCTATAAAGGGGAAGCGGCCTGGACGTTTCATCAGACACTCTGTCAACCACCAAGATGTTCACTTGCACAACTTGCCAGAAGCTGTTTACTCGTCTAGATAATTTACGACGCCACGAGGCCTCCACCCACAACGATGCTCGGTATACTTGTACAACCTGCGCACGGTCATTCAATCGGGAGGATCATTTACTGTGCCACGAACGCTCATTCCACGAGGGCGCGACGGAACAATGTAACGGTTGTGGTCAACTCTTCAAACGACGCAGTCAGTTGCTGCGACACCAACGGTTGATTCATGCCCCGGTACCATGGCATGTGCGACAACTTCCTACTGAGGAGGAGCCGCGGAAGGTCAGACCTAGTGAAGATGAGCCCGGGGAGACGAATGCCACTGGTGATGCGATGAAGGAGAGCCCGTCTATACCCACAGTCCAGAGCCTGGATATCCAGCCGGACCCCACCGTTACGGTTTCGAGTCATACGCCTGACAACATCGAACATTTTCTGGACGAGCCCATAAATGTTCCTAGCGATCTCTTACAGGGCGCCCATCCAGTGAGTGACATCTATCGGCGCCATTGGTCCATGATACGGCACTGTTTCCACCGTCATCGCCCTATTCAAGATATCTACAATTTCCGACTGACCGACCTCGCCCGTCTACGTAGCTACGTAGAAGCCATCTTCAAAGATCAAACTACGGCCTTCAAATTGAATCTGGCGTTTGGTTATGTGCTGCAGCATAAAGAGACAGTCCAAGTCCGATACTTTTACCCGAGCAGTAACATCCAGGTATTTGACCAACCGTTTACCATCATTAACCGAGTGTCGCTAGAGACGATGCTGGAGAAACTGAACACCGTGGATCCCTTGGAATGGGCCCGGTTTCTGACTTCGAGCTTCGAATACCCGCCGCCATATTTGTTGGAAGCCGGTCGGGTGTTCGTTTGTCATGATGGAAAATCATTAATTAATCATATTTTGAGATATATTTCTCAACACAACCTTGTATTCATTGAAAATATAATTGTTCAGGCTTACATTGCTAACTGGTTTGCTGCCTTTGAGGTAATATTTGTTTCGGCAGTTGTTTCCGCCCATGCGATGAGAAAATATGCCTGAAAAAAATGTCTAGTTTTGTGTCCGCTCCACAGACATTTTACACCAAATAGTTCAACACATGAACACCAATATACATATATTGCGACCAGTCTATGATACAGTGCCACCCCAGTGTCGAGCATTTATTGTCCAGTTTGCACCAGCAAAGAAAAATCACGAACGTTCATCGAACGTCATCGGTGGGGACCTTCATGTGGTCTTCCGCGGTATATGAATCACTTACATTTGAATGCATGAATTAGTTTGATATAATTTTGTTGGGTGTGGATGGTTTAAAAGAGTGGAAATATTCCGTACAGGTCTGTTTTATGTAACAAACGCTAAGAAAAATGGCTACCCAAGGTCAATTTCCCCGGCTTCCCCGGATAATCGCACATTTCAAACCACAGCCCCATCTAGACGCTTTGATGCAAGGGAGACAACTCAGACTAGGCCAATTTCTCTTGTAGGCAAAGGTAATCTCCCTGATTCGCACATTTCTATCTTTTTTGCGTGTTTTGGGTGGTGGAGTTTTTTTTTATGGATTTTACTATGAGCTATGAAATGTTTTTTTAAGTACCGGCTAGGCTTGTAAATAGATGCATATACACCCATAGACACTCATATACTGGGATATTAGCCCAATGTATGTATAAATCCATACGGGGTGGACATGTTGGAGTCTAGGTGGAGCACTAGTGGCCCGATTGGGTAGAGTGAGGTCTTATTTTAAAGCTCTCGAGGAAATAAATAAATAAATAAATAAATAAATAATAATAAAAAAATCAAAAAAATCGGCGAGTAGTGGACAAAGGGGAAATTGGGAAGTACTGACCATGCCCCAGAATACTTCATATGCATATCACGGCCTTAAGGCCTATGTAAGATGTAATCTACTTCACATTTTAGTAGTATAAAAAGCGCAAGTCCTATTGACCTTGCCCCTCCAAAGAAATAAAATCGGCTCTATTTTACAGGAGTATATACGCAGGTCACGTGGGTTGTGACGTCACTTCCGGGTTTTCAATAAAAACTACCTCCAAACATAGAAGAGTTCCAATTTTTCCCCTTAGACGTCCGTATGTTCATCCTCCAAACCCAGAAGAGTTCCAATGTTCAACCTCCGGGACTTTTTCACCGGCCTGGCCCGCCCCAGCACGCAGCGAAGTCACCACCACCACAGCCGCCATCTTAAACCCACCACCCACCCATCCACCACCACAGCCGCCATCTTAAACCCACCACCCACCCATCCACCACCACAGCCGCCATCTTAAACCCACCACCCACCCATCCACCACCACAGCCGCCATCTTAAACCCACCACCCACCCATCCACCACCACAGCCGCCATCTTAAACCCACCACCCACCCATCCACCACCACAGCCGCCATCTTAAACCCACCACCCACCCATCCACCACCACAGCCGCCATCTTAAACCCACCACCCACCCATCCACCACCACACATGACCCCATGTGACACAATACTCGCTTCTGATTGGCTGATTGGTCTTTCTGCCGGAACTATGCACTCATTGACCTTTTGCCACCCTCCCGTGACCTCCCTAATATGCAAATTTCTGAGGTCAAGTGACCTCCAAATACTCTTTGTATACTACTCGGACCCCTTTAGTGTATATTACCAGTACGGAGCTTGTATGCTGCATTCGATTCTCAACCACATTCGATTCTCAGCCAATCAGCCGAGCCCATGAATAAACGTCTCGGTCCAGTCGAATTCCTGCAGTACTCTATCGAGACTGACAATTTTAATCGATGGGCGAGAAATTAACATCTAGCTCGTTGAAGAGAAAATGCTGTCGAAACAATAATTGTTTTTTTCGGATATCGGCATTTGAATTCCAAACAGTTCTGGAAAAAGGCTGTTAACAACCTATGGAGTAAACATGTACAGACAAAGCGCTGGTGAGATGTGATTTGATTGGGTTCTCGCAGATGAAAACATATATGTAGAATGTTGAGCAGAATTTGTCTCCATAATTCAGTTTTGATTCTCTTATTTTTCTGTCAGCAAACACTGAAATTTGGGGACAAGGAGAGTGAGGGATGTATTACCCAGGTAAAGTGTATCTAAAGTACACCAGATATGTCATTAAATTAATGATTTATTAAATACAATAATACAGGCATTAATACACGCCATGAAGACAAACAATTTGTCCAGCTTTGACCGCCCGATCCACTGTCCTCGCTGTTGTTGTTCGCCTTGTTTTTTAGCTTCAACACAACAGCTTCCTGCACGTGTCCGCCAATTTGACCGTTACAGAAGTTCCCGGAACATGACAGCACACATACCCGCGTGTCCCCAGCCAGGTCGCAGCCCTCCGCTACCGGCTCCAATTCACACTGACGTAGGAATGACTCGATAGTTTTGGAAACTAAAGAGAAAATAGAAAAATTGTACATAGCTAATTAAACGCTAGAATCGTGTTTCCTGTATCAGGATAATTGCCAGCAGGCAATTGTTTTCCATCCTCGCAAGCCAGTGTATCAATCGATACGTTAGGATCGATATACTGGCTTGGTTTGTTACCCATGGCAGTTCTGAATATTAATAGCTCGAGGGGTTTCCACTAAACAGAACCAATCAGTGAGCCTGCTTAGTCAGCTCATTACGCCAATTCGCTGCGAGGTTTGAGTTTTGAGTGGCCATCTAACCTTTGATGTCCGGCTGAAATCGACATCAGGTGTGAAAGCGAAAACCACAGGCTTCAGATACCGAAGTGCTAATTCAAAACAACCCCGGGGGATGAAATGTACGAGATTGTGTAATAGACGCAACGATTCGAGAACTCACCCGAATCACCAAAAAGGTCCAGGTAAACCCTCTTCGAGGATTTAGGGATTACCTGGATGATTATATTTAGGAAATTCCAAATCGGATTTTTTTCTTCTTCTTTTTTCAGTTAAGCCCTGAACATGCCACTGGGCATTTATTGCCTGTTAATGACCACGGCTTTACAAAAACCCCTACAATTCCCACGTGGTCTGGGGTTTGGGGATGATGGATGAAATAATTAATTTGTACTTTACAATAACTCATAACAATAGTCACGCGGTATTTACTCATAATAATTATCAATAATAATAAGAGTAGTAATCATTAGTTAAAAAAAGGATCGTCAGTCAAACTGATATCCATTATCCTGTTTCTTTGTGAATAATGCTTTTTTTCAAGACGTGGCCGGTCTCTATAAATGACAACACAAGTTCAAGGTAGAATAACAGAAATAACACAGAAAGAATCATTCGGATAACATAAAATCAGTCGCTTGTCCATTATATGCGCATTGTCCCATTATATCGTGGCTGATAACCAGAACATATTTAACTGACTATTTCCCCACAACAAGGGAAGAGAAAAGAATTCGTGTAGGCTGGTAGGTATGAGGATAGGATAGGGAGGGGTACTGACCACGGAGAGAGGGAGAAAGGACAGGGTGGGGTGGGACAAGGTTGAGGTAGGGTTTGGGGTGGGGGTATTTCCCATGTAATTGAAAATTCGTCCCCAACTAACCAGTCGATATTAATGACCTAGTGATCTGATTGGGTTGTGGTATAGTGTCACCTTACTTAGCTGTTGTCAGAGGACCCCACTTCGTTTCAAAACTTGTCTGACACATATTACGTATGGCTATATATTTTTCTATGTCCCTGGTCTTAAGAATCAATTGTCGGACTCCCTGAAAGACTGGTTTGATATTGCAAGATCTACAAATATATATATACCGCTTTACTAACAGTAACAAATGATTGACAAGAACAGATACGGTATTACTTAGAATAACCGGAGAAACCGATGGTTCAGTTATAGAAATCGCTAAATTCTTTGCCCAGGTGTGCAGTTCTATCCATATTTGTTTTGAGTATATACAGTAATGAAATAAATGTACGAGGGTTTCTGTCTCCTGGTTACAGAAAGAGCACATCTCAGAATCGGTTTTACCCCACAAATTTAACAGATGGTTTGTAACAAGTATTCTATGGATAATTTGGTACTGAAAATACTGTAAATTTGTTTCTTTCGTTGCACTGTAGATACTATTATATACGGAAGACCAAAAAATTATCATTATTGAATGCAAGTTCTGTCTCCCACTTTTGGTGATTATTCAAAGGTTTTATTTCAACGTTGTTCAATAATATTTTGCATAAGAATTTCGAACACTTTTGCCCCATAAGTCTCCTATATATTTCCACTTCAGCAAATATGGTATTTTTGACAAAATATCCATTTTTAATATACCTACGTGTTTCAGTTGGAATATTGTGTATTAAGGCACAGTGGAGGATAAACTGGGAAGATTTAATCCCTTTCTTATCCTGGAGCTCCTTGAACTGTAAGAAGCGCATGCCATCTTGGCTCAATAGGTCATTTAGTGTAGAGGCACCCCGCTCAGACCAGTTGGCAAGATGCCACCATTCTGAATTAGGGACAAGATCAAACAAAAGATAATCTGTTGCCATGTTACTCGAGCTATCTCCATAAACAATGCGCCCATGCCCTTAGTACATCACGCCAAAACAGATTTTTCATTTCTTTCTGCGTGGCCCGTACACTTGATGAGTCAAGGTTCCAAATATTGTGACCGACAGATTGAAGGGTCCTATTAACTAATATGCCAAGAACATCTTTACTTTGTGCTACTCTCTTTATCCATTTTGTTTTCATAGACGAAGCGAAAGTCTGAAAATGAATCATATTTAATCCCCCTCGTCTTTTGGTGTGATAATAGTTTTAGGTTTGATTTTGTCATACTTACCATTCCAGATAAAGTTAAAAAGGATTTTTTTCAAGCTCAGTAATGAAGAAATCATCAACATCAGGTAGTACTTGAAAAAGATGCACAAAAAGTGGGAGAATAAGCGTTTTAATAAGTTTAACGGTAATTTTCCCAATCGGAGTTAAATTTCTCCTATCCCAACTTCCTATAATTGTTTTTATAGATAACATTTTGTCACTATAGTTTTTGTTAACTGTTTCTTTCATATTGGGGTAAACCAGATTCCGAGTAGTTTATAACCTCCTGGGTCCCAAGTTATCCTGTAATGAGGACACAGTTTTACGGAGCTTTCTTTTTCTTTATCAATCCATATAGCCATAGACTTCTCAACATTTAAGCACAGGCCAGACGCGGAAGAAAACTCATCCAGGATACCCATAGCTCTCGCGAGAGATTCACGAGATTCATCCAAAATCAGAGTCGTGTCATCGGCATTTTGTTGTATTTTGATCTCGGAATTTTCTATTTTAATTCCCTGGATAGTTTCATCTTGTTTTACGGCGATGGCGAGAGTCTCTGCGACTAGGATAAATAGATATGGGGGTATCGGGTCCCCCTGTCGACATCCCCGATTTAGATTAAAAAACTCTGAAAGGTATCCGTTCTTCATAACACAGCTTTTCGAGCCATTCTGGAAGACTTTTATCCAACGAATGATGTCCGCTCCAAAATTAAATGATTTCAATGTGTTTTCAATTTTATCCCAGGAGACCGAATCAAAAGCGTTTTCGAAATCTATCAGGAACAGAAGTCCAGGAATATTGTTTTCTTCTGTATAATTTATGATATCAAATAAAAGTCTGGTTATTTCTCCAATAAAGCGTCCCTTCACAAAACCTTTCTGTGATTCTTCAATTATTAACGGTAAAATTTCCCTGATTTCTGTTTGCTATACAAGTTGAAATAATTTTGTAGTACACGTTTAGTAAAGAGATTCGGCGCCAGTTTTTTTATGAGGTTTCTATTTTTTCCTTCTTTGGGCAGACATTATATATAACTTTGCTGTTGAAAAGGCGAAAGTGTTCCTGTTCTGAAGGCATGTCTGGCTGACCGTAGAATGAATACTCCGATGTCATTCCAAAAACATCGGTAAAATTCTACTGATAAACCGTCAGATCTCGGAGATTTTCCATTCTTCATTTATTGTAAAGCCTTAGTAACTTCATCTAGAGAAAGTTGTCCTTCGCAGATCTTTTTCTCATTTGGGAGATGCACTGAATGATTCAGAAAAATATCGTCATTTGAATCGGATAGAATCATTTTCTCAGAGTATAGTTTACTATAGAATTTTTTTTAGTTCATCTAAAATTTCTCTGGAATCATCGAACACTACTCCGGTTTCAGTTTCAACTTCTGTTATATTTTTCGCTATGTAGTATTTCTTTTCTAATGTGCAGAAATATGCAGAGTTCTTTTCACCATTTTCAACCCAATTTGCTTTTGACCTCATTATATACATGTAGCCTTCTACCTTCCAACATCTCGCCTCTTCAAGTTCACTTTTCAGGTTTTGAAGTTCCTCTTTAATTTTACTTTGGTCCACCATAGATGATATGCATATTTCTTGCTCTAGTTTTAATATTTTCTTTTCGATATTATTCTCGTGTATAAGTTTTTTTTTCGTGCAACTGCATATGGGATTGTTACACCTCTTATTCGTGTTTTGATGAAATCTAAATAACTTTGATCATCAATATTAAGGCAAACAAGGCAAATCGGAATGTTCACGGAGGAGAATCTATCCTAAATATCTTTTCGGTGAAAATGGCGGATTTTCCTTTTGTGCGAAATGGAGAGAAGGCGGTGCATCGAGAGAATTTTCCAGACGAGCATCCAACGTAAATCTTTCACGATATATACCATTTGGTGACCCCGTACTGTAAATAATTACTGCCCCCCAAAAAGAACCCTTGACGTTGTGAAGATGTTTTATCCAAGCTTCACAGAGCTCAGTGATGCGCACAGTCTGACATTTTGTGCGCATGACTGGCAATATATATTTATTCGATGGAATCGTATACGCTCGCTTTGGCTATACAGTCTTCCGTTCTGTGGGCTTTTCTTTCTTCTTTCTCTGTGTTGCTTAGTATATGGCGGTAACAACCTAAATGTTGAGAGTATATGGAAGGCCAAATTTCCAAATAATCAGAAACTCTCAGTTATCGAACCGAAAATCTAAGGTTTCTAATAGATAACATATAAGTTATCAAAGAGAAAACCATGGTGTTCGATTCGAACGGTCGAAATCCTAGGTGTTCTACCAGACAACCCCGAATTTCTATTTCCTTACCACGAGTTTCTGTTTCGCAACATCGAAAATCACAGTTGTCTCTGGATAACTTACGTTATCGAACCAAGAACCTAGGGTTTTCGAATCGAAAACTTAAATTTAAGGTCGAAAACCTAGGTTATCTAGCAGACAATCCCGAATTCTCTTTCAACCTCGAGTTTCTTTTTTATTCTGGACATTCGTCCAGAAAACTTAAGTGATCAATTGATTAGGATTTCGATTTTGCGGATGTCGTAAAGTGAAACTCCGGAGAGGATGGGCTTCGTGCCTTTTCCCGTATGTTTGCTGATCAGAACGTCAGACAGAACGACACAATCAACATGTATTCAACAAACAGATAACTGACATTTTTCATTTGATGTAGACTGTCCTGTTTGTCCGGGTCTAGTTGATACAAGCATTATCATATACTGAGTATTGGTACTCAGCACTAGATCTGCAAACAGTTTAATAGCTATGTATATGCTGCCAGATGAATTAGGGAAATAATCTAGTAGAAATTATTATCTATCCGGTCAAGCTGACTGGCCACACCCTACAGGTCAATGTAATTCACACCAGCAAAGCACATTTACTGATATGTAGATAGCTACTTTTTCAAATACTTCGGCTTTACACACGTGCCGTCTCTGGGACAACAGCGATTAAAGTCATCTTACTTTTAATTTGTGAACAGTTTGATTCGATATAATTGATTTCGCCACCTGGTTCTGTCTGCATTTCTGGTTGGTCAACAATTGAAAAAGGGCGCGAAACCCAGAGTACCCGAATATCAAATAAATTAGAAAGTCGAGTTTCACTTTACGACAGCCATCAATTCGAAAACTTAGGTTATCGACTGATAACTTGGATTTTCTACACGAATGGGCAAAACAAAAGAGAAACTTAGAGTTGAAAGAGGTGGTTGTCTTCTAGATAACCTAGGTATTCGACCGTTAACTTAAGTTATCAATTCGGAAACCTGGGTTTTCGATTCGATTCGATAACTTTAAGTTATATACGGACAACAATTTTCATTTTGTGAAATAGAAACTCGAGGTTAAGGAAAGAGAAACAAGCGATTGTCTGGTAGATAACCTAAGTTTTCGACTGTTAACTTAAGTTCTCGATTAGGAAACCACGGTTTTCTCTTTGATAAACTTTAAGTTATCTATTAGAAAACTTAGGTTTTCGGTTCGATAACTGAGAGTTTCTGATTATTTGGACATTTGGCCTTTCATAAACCTAACCAATGACACTACAACAAGACGATTTTAAACGGTTGGAGTGCCAAAAATAAAACATTAGCTATGAAAGAAATTGTTCGATTGGCAAAAAGAACAATATTTTATTCATAGTCATTTCAAGGAATCGAGTTTCATGATTATCGAAGAACAGGGCTGTGAATAAGTATAGTCATGCCATATCAATGATTGTGTGGTGAAACACTGGATTGAAATTTCAAGTGTGGTGAAACAATCAAGTAAGAGAGGATTCATCCCACTCAAGTACTTAAAAATATCGTACTCTAGTACGAGTGACTTTCACTCAAGTTGACTTAAATTGACTCAGCTAGAGTGATTTATCAACTCAAACACACATAAAACGCATAACTTTAGGTAATTCCTCTCAACTTGAGTGATTTTCACTCAACTTGAGAGTGAATTTCCCTAAATTTGATTGAGATGATTTTTCGCACTTAGGGGTCACGTCCAATCGATCGAGACGGTTTCTCGATTAACGAGTAAAACCGATAAATATCTCGTCTCGAAGGGTCCCGGTTTATCTCTATCGATTGTTGTCCCGGTTTGCTCCCGGTTTTCTCTCGAAGCACAAGATCATCTCGAACCCCCCTCGAAATAATTCGACTTGCTTCGAGACTGTAATCGAGATGCCTTTAAATGAACGTTTGAACCATTCGGAATGCGTATGCTCGTCATAAATATACTTTTCGGTGGCGAAATTATTCTCGGCGAGTACATATGCATTAGAACACGGATAATATATTACATTAAACATGAGTCGTTTAATGCTACTTTGTTATTTCGTCTAGAGAACTGTAGTCGCATATATTTGCTATCTGTTACCTTTATATATCTTTATTGAAACAAATATTTAATAGAATCTTGACTTGAAAATGATAGTACCACGTTCGTTAGACATTTTCCAGGTATCCAAATATGCAGTGGCTTTGAAGGACCACAGGAGGGGCTGTAAATTTACTGGAAACCGGCTGATAGTAAAATCATATGTTATCGTTCGTCTAAAGCAAGATTGCACTTTGAATTGGGCAATAATTACTTTTATTAATCATGTTATTTGGTAAAATTTCTCAACGCATGTTATCAGCAATAATAATGGAACGCGAGTACATTATCAATCCCGGCAAACGTATTTTTTCAGTTTTCTTCCTTTCCATAAATTAGACCCTGTAGTTTCAAGCCGAAGATTTTCAGACCTATACTGTGGTTTGAATTATCAACACCTCGAGTTCCCATTGTCAGCATTACCGCTAACCACTTCCACGCAAGCTTATAGAAAAAATGTGTTGGTATGATCTCTTTATTTGAACTATATCACAAGATAGTAATTCTCTGCATTGAATAACACTAAATTATAAAACAAATTATAAACGAAGGTTAATACATCGGTCAAACATTTAACATAATCTTCATTTTGGGGTTGAAACGATCCACGTTGGCTCAAAATAATTTAATATAAAAAATAATTAAGGCATGCTTTCATTTCTTTAATATTCAGGTCCTATCCAGTTGTCTCATTTCTTCCGCGTCCGATACTAACCAGATATAAAATCAATTATCGATGTGAGATAAGAACATTCAATCATATATTTATAATTTATATAGATAAATGAAACGTATTCTTTCAATTGGATTCAGAAGAAAACAGGATATGAATATATCGAATAAATGAAAAAACCTCTTTAAAACAATCCGTTGTCGAGATTCTATTTTGTGCCAAAATATGCGTATATGACCTGCGCCCCGAAAATATCATACCCACAAAACACTCTGATCGCCTATTGCACGAAACGGTCAAATTAACGGCAACAAACCTCAGACAAAAATAGAAACCGGGACCCCCTTCGAGATTAGCGATTAATTTAATACCCATCTCGAAAACCGGGACGTTTCGATCGAGATAGAACCGGGAGCAAACCGGGAGATGACACCAGGGGTCCCGGTTCTGCCCTCCCGGTTTCAGCCGAGAAATTTCTCAAACCATGTCGAAGGCATCGAGAAAGTGCCTCGATTAATTGCACGTGACCCCTTACTTGAGTGACCTTTTCACTCAAGTTCTTTTTAAAGAGTTATGTTCGACTGTATATGTTTTTCGTTTTACGTACTTTTTGAATAAACTTCTCTGATGACGCATCGTCGCCCCGTCCCGCATTGTACGGTCCTGGCAGTCTTCACTTGACTCGGGTTATCCACGCACTCATAATCTGCCGTCGCTGGTTGTTGGTACGAGCAGGCATGGCAGGTGAAACTGCCTATAATCATATACAGGAGAGATTATTCATCCGTAAGTTATGCTTGATGACACAGGCTTGAAATGATGACCAGATGTTCCCCTCCTATGCTTACTTATTAGAGAGCCCAGTAGTGTGTCCTCAAACAAAGGACAATGGCATACGGCTGGACGATCAGATGGGGTCATTCGCGCCCAACGACCCCCCCCCCCCCTCCCTCATACAGCGAGTATTTTGAGGAAATAAAGTAATTTGAACGAAAATATTAATATACTTACTGAAAGATACGGCTTCAGTGACGACCAGAAACGCAAAAATAGACAATGAGACAATATTAACTTGAACAGAGAGAGCCCGAGCCTCCATTCGCTCAACAGTTCAACTGGCTTGTACAGGTGTCTTATTCCCCCGTAGGCATTGTTTTAAAAATAAAGCTCTTTGCTCATTGTACATGCAGCCTATTTATATACTTAGGTGTGCATGAACCGTGACATAGAACCTTAAATTTAGAAATCATCTAACTGTATACACATGTATTTCTGATAAAACCGGCAATAGGCCGAAGAGACGAATGCATATTAGAGAATTTCACATTACTGGTATGTAAAAGTAGAATGGGGGAATTTGAATCTCCTGTTACTCACATGAGCAGTGTGACTAACGTCACAGGACCTACGAAGTAGAGTAGGCATTAGGGCTCGAACGCGAACTGAACTCTTGGAAATCCCCACCCCCGGTTGAAATCCTGCCTATATTAAGATGGGCACCGCCCAAGTCAGAATCGCCAGTGATTTTCATCAAAAATCACCAGTAATTTTCATCAAAAGTAGGTCAGCTCAGGACTTGTTGGTAACAGTCTTCTAATGCGCCTTCATTCCAAAATTAAATACCGATCGCCGATTTAATTTTACAATTTTTTAACTAAAGGAAACAGATTGAATAATAAAGGTTCAGTAGATTTCAAGCTTTACGTGTGAAAATACATTTACATCTCTTTAATGGTTTTCAGTGCCCTTGTCCAGGATCAAAACAACTTTTTGAATCACATTATTTTCCCAACAATACAACATATTTTTATATATAGTACTATAGTAGAAAGGTAGCATTTATGTAGTTTACGGTAATTCAACTCAAGACCAACACCTTCTCTGCACAAGATAATAATGATTCTATGTCATTCTCCTGAGCATAACCGGTACAAAGACGAATAAATAGCGTCTCTACATCACGTTGTTATCTAGATATATGAGACAACACATTTTGGGTATCGGCAATCTGATGAATGTACTATTCCGGTTTTCTTGTTTCACATTATATTCTATGGCGGTTGATCGGTGATTTTCTTCATTGATAAACGTTAAGCCACCTCAGCTTCGTTGTGTGAATCGGAATTGCATTGCTGTGACACACCAACACACTCCGTGGCAGTGATTCTGTATCCCCTAATCAAGGAATCAAAATGGATCAAGATTTGAAATGACAAGAAAAATTTAGACATATTTTGTTTACACATGTAATTTTTGTTTTAATTATATCCAAGTGTGATATATAGTCAATATTCAAGAGGTAAAAAAAAAACTCAAGTTATCATATTTTCACATCATGATCAAAGTTAATTTATCTAGTTAAATTCTACCAAAAGAAGACCCTTTAAACATGCCGTCATGGCTTTGTTTCGCCCTCAGTAAACTGTTATCATTGTCGCTTACACAGACTAATCTGAAGGATGATACCACATCTTTCTTTCTTCTGCTGGGTTATTGCACCAGGCTGACTTAATTGGTTGATGTAGGATATTTCACCATCAGTGGGTAATTTGACCTGAATTTGAAGCCTGCTGTGGTCAGTGATGAAATGTTTGGATGTGAGATAGGATACACGTTAAAGGCCACAGTTTACATATCTATAACAATATACTGAATTGTGTGTATTGAGGCTGGCATAGCGGTGTAGATAAATGCACTAACAAATGATGGAAAATTAGCATTTCCTATTTCATAAAAACAATTACGGATGGCATATCCCACCACTGTGTTATATATACAGTGAAACATACAGCCAAGGGTTCCCAATGGGCATGACAGTGCACTCGCTGAGCTAACAATAAATAATAAAAAAAATAATTATCAATCAAATTTTCATCAGAATTCGGTCAGCTCAGAACTTGCTGGTAACAATGCCCTAATGCACGTTCATGCCAAAAATCAAGGTTCTAATGTCAATGGTTCTCCTTATTTTGCCGACGAAAGGATTCGGATGGACTGACTGACTCATTACCGGACAATTTGGGATCTGTAGCCTACTTCGTAGGAAAAAACTGTATATTATTTTCAAACCAAAACTTCAAATTGGAAGCCCGAACAACAGCTTAGTTTGAAACACTGCAAATTTCTATAATTCTAGAATGATAAGAACCAAATAGATTACCCGAGATGTCATTTTAGCCTCAATGCCAGTACTGATAATGGCATAAGCAAGATGAGTGGACCAAACTACCTCAGGCTATAGCACAAACCAGCCCCCACCCCCTTCCGCCAAGTCACAGCATGTACATCTGAACAATATAACAGCTAAACGGTAGATCATGATAAATTCAAATAGCGCTGCAAAAGATCTTAAATGAACTAAGAAATTGCGACCTGTTTCAGGAAAGACTGTATACACTCACGTCTTGATGTTGTTCTGACTAACAGACCAACTCTTTGTTTTAATACTATAAATTACAATTGTGCTCTGAGTGACTGGCACAACATGGTCTGCACTGTCATTAAAGGTCATGTCTCGATCATTAAGAAACAGAGTCAAGTTTCGAAGTTTAAAAAATTTGATGAATCAACATTTAGTAAGGAGGTTGAGAACATTCCCTTTCACTCTGCATATGTATTTGATGATATGGATGATATCTACTGGGCACACGAGATGATGCTTAGTGAAGTCATCGACCAACATGCACCTGTTAAAACTAAAATGCCCAAACCTTACACGCTCCCTTTTTTCAACGCCAAACTACGGAAGGCTGTTTACAGCAAACGCATGCTATTTAATAAGTACAAAAACGAAAGATCATCCGGAAATTGGGAGGCATATAGGAGGCAGCGCAATTTAGTTACTAACATAAAAAAGAATCCGTTAGATTATACTTCTTTGAGCGATGTCATGGGGGCCCTAAATCTAAAGATTTCTGGCCTACATGAAAGGTGCTCAGAATGACTCCACCACTATTCTTTCGGAAAACGAACAAATTGTTTCTGACCAAAAACAAGTCTGTGAAATTCTTAACGAACATTTTGTTAATGCTGCCAAGGATATTGGGAATAAAAATTCAACCAATGTCTATGTCACCAGTATCCTGAGCATTGACACAAAATTTCCACATCCTGGTCAATTTTCAAGCCTTCTACACCCAAAGAGGTTGCAAAAATTGTTTCTAAATCAAAAAATAAGAAAGCCACAGGAGTTGATGACATTTCCAACAAATTACTTAAGGCATGTGGGGCTGAAATCTGTGAACCATTATCTTCTCTTATTAATTTCTCAATCAGCACCGGTCAATTTCCTGACCGCCTCAAATTAGCTCAAGTCATTCCAGTCTTCAAAAAGAAGGACACCCTCTCCAAAGAAAATTATAGACCTATTAGTGTTCTTCCTGCTGTTTCTAAAATCTTTGAAAACATCATCAGCAGTCAACTTTCTGAACATTGTGAAAAAAATATTTAGCCCTTTCCTGGCGGCATTTAGAAAAGGTTTCAGCTGCCAAACCACTATGCTACGACTTTTAGAAGACTGGAAAAGTGCACAGTAAAAAATCTGTTGCTGCTGTGCTCATGGATCTATTCAAAGCTTTTGATTGTCTGCCCCATGATCTCCTACTCAGTAAATTATGGGCTTATGGTCTATTAGAAGGAGCAATTCACAGTTAGTTAAGTAACAGACAACAGCAGGTTAAACTAGGCCCTAACACAAGTAGCTGGTGTACTATCAGGGGTCTATACTCGGTCCCTTACTTTTCAATGTTTTTATAAATGATATTTTCTCTTTTCTTAAGAAGTCGTCTCTATATAATTATGCAGACGATAACACACTGTCTTATTCTCATTCAGACTTGGATGAGATAAGAAAAATCATTCAAAATGAAAGTTCTACCCTAATCCAATGGTTTGAAGACAACAAAATGCAAGCGAACCCAGCTAAATTTCAAGCAATAAGCCTGGGTAAAAAGGCCCATGATGCTATTCATTCATTTCATATAAGAGATACAAAGATTAGGTGTGAGGATTCCGTCAATCTTTTAGGAATAAATATAGATTTTATGTTGAAATTTGACAAGCATGTGTCCGAACTCTGTAGAAAAGCCTCAAGACAGTTGGGAGTTTTAAAGAGAATAGGTAAGCTCCTAACTAAGATGGGACGCATGACAATATACAAATCTTTTATAGAGTCAAATTTCAACTACTGTCCCCTTGCATGGCACTTCTGTAGTCATAAAAATACCAGAAAAATAGAAAGAATAAAGGAGAGGGCCTTGCGCTTCACATTTGATGACAACTGCTCGTTCATAGCTATTTTACTACAAAAGGCAAACACCCCATTTTTACATATCAAAAGAATGAAAGCTATGGCCTGTGAAGTTTTTAAAATTCTAAACAATATTTCCCCTTTGTATATACAAACTCTTGTTAAGCGCAAAGATACCACATACTTTCTTCGGAATCAGAACAAGATGGAGGTACCCCTTGTTAGTACTACTCAGTACGGACTTAAGTCATTTAGATACAAAGCTGCCCGGGTGTGGAACAGCCTGCCAGTAGTAATAGGGCCCTGCTGTGAGTATCTAGGTCAAGTATGACGCGTTTGACGTCATCGTATCACGTCACTGGGGTCGAGGTCACGTGAAAGTATGTCAAGGTCGTCCCGCTGTCGGTATCTAGGTCACTTATGACACGTTTGACGTCATTGTGTGACGTCACTGGGTCGAGGTCACGGGAAAGTAGGTCGATTACGTAAGAAACCGGTCTAAATTATGTAATAGTGTTACGTAATTAGGTCATGGTCGCTCGTAAATAGGTCGATTACGTAAGAAACCGGTTTAAATAGGGCGATATGACGCAATAGTATTACGTAATTAGGTAATGGTCGCTCGTAAGTAGATTGATTACGTAAGAAACCGGTCTAAATTATGTAATAATGTTACGTAATTAGGTCAGGGTCGTTATGACCCGGGGGGCATCGACCTTGACGCCTATTTTTAGCAGCCCCTTTGTTAGCTAACAATAAAAACATCACGTGACCCTTTGACGGCTAATAGGATAAAAGGAGAGAATTTCTGTTAAATACTGTACGGTTGGACATACCGCCGGTATAGTTTATTCAACCCTTCCGTTAATATACGGCTTATAATACATGCATAGCTAACTGACCGTACGAGTTAAATTATGTACCTCGGATTGTCACAGCCGAGCGCACATCTATTGTCCTTCTATGGACGCACCGGTCCATTGCACTTTCGCAAACGGTCTCCTTTGATACGCGCCGGTGTACACGGAAACGACATTCTTTCAGAAACACTTGAATTTTCTTAGTCTAAAACAGTTCGATAATCGGGGTTTATTAATTATTAGGCCTTAAATATATATATATATGGGCGAATTTCTGTTAAATACTGTACGGCTGGACATACCGCCGGTATAGTTTATTCAACCCTTCCGTTAATATACGGCTTATAATACATGCATAGCTAACTGAATGTACGAGTTAAATCTATGTACCTCGGATTGTCACAGCCGAGCGCACATCTATTGTCCTTCTCTGTACGCACCGGTCCATTAAGTTTAAATAGTGATGTATTATGCGTCGCTATTGTCATCAATACCATTCGAAAGACCTTTATTCAGTGCCCCTAACATTGTCTCTGCACACGGGAGAAAATTGAACTATGTTGCCGTGGACTAAAATAGGTCAACTGTTAACCATGCACCTGTCTCTCTGGCCGAGTTACTGTGAGAATAAAAGAAACGTTCAACACTCTTTCTACCACAATTATTTCAAGAAATTCGATAAACTCATATAACATAATTTGACAAAATCAAAGATAAATTTTTACCGTATTAGCGTCGCTAAAATTATGGCCTCTCAATCGAACTTGTTATTTATCCTACAACTTACACTATTGTGCAAGTCACAAACACACTAGCATTGTTTTACAAGTCACCAATACTCTAGCATTGTTTTACCCACGGTGAACATTGGTAATGATCGCTCACGATATGATGACTATTTGTATCGTGTTCCCAAGAAACGTAGCGTCCGCAAAAGCGCCCGCAAACGCCCGCAAGCGCCCGCAAACGCCCGTTTCAACGCCCTTCGATATCTGAGAAAAAGAGAGAGATCAGCATATTCACAAGTTTTCATATATTTTATTATCCCCCAAAAGCGCCCGCAAGCGCCCGCAAAAGCGCCCGCAAACGCGCCCGCAAACGCCCGCAAACGCCCGTTTCAACGCCCTTCGATATCTGAGAGAAAGAGAGAGATCAGCATATTCACAAGTTTTCATATATTTTATTATCCCGCAAAAGCGCCCGCAAGCGCCCGTTTCAACGCCCTTCGATATCTGAGAAAAAGAGAGAGATCAACACGTTCACAAGTTTTCATATATTTTATTATCCCCAAT
Organism: Hanleya hanleyi; assembly: GCA_036873755.1. Taxonomy (NCBI): domain Eukaryota; kingdom Metazoa; phylum Mollusca; class Polyplacophora; order Lepidopleurida; family Hanleyidae; genus Hanleya; species Hanleya hanleyi. The sequence continues at coordinate 20,087 of JAVTVY010013939.1, forward strand.
GTTATGCCGTACCCAAGCTGGGGGCCGCTATGGGTATGTTTACAATTCATAACGTTGGAGTGATATCAGTTTTAATCACGCTCTTGTCAGTGTTCGTGAATTCTTGAAGTTCATCTTCGGTCATCATCATCTTTTCGCTTTATTTCTCTATTTCAGCATTCGACAGTGAGCTTCTTAAATCACTGTCAGGTTTTTTTTCTTTTTTTTTCTGATCATTATTATTCGGTGTACCAAGTCCTAATCAGACTCGCTATCTACCAATCCGGGAAAGTCCGTCGGCAACATGTCCTTGAAGAGCTGTTTCCGCGTCTTGATGGCGTTTTTTAGGGCCTCTCTTGGAGATAAACCCATATCCTCTTCTAAGTAGCTCTTTGTTTTCATGATGGCCCTGTGGTTACGATCACTTTTCATTTCAAGAGGAATCAAGGTATAGTTTTCATACAGAGCCATTGCAGATTTTATGATTCGTGGTTGCATGTTGATATAGGCCTTCTGTAAAGTCTCTTCATCCTGTCCATCTGCCTGGATAGCAGCGGCGTGTGCGTCAATAGCCTTGTGCGTCAATAGCCTAGTTTTCATATATTTTATTATCCCCAATGTTATGCCGTACATTGGGTATAATAAAATATATGAAAACTTGTGAACATGTTGATCTCTCTCTTTTTCTCAGATATCGAAGGGCGTTGAAACGGGCGCTTGCGGGCACTTTTGCGGGATAATAAAATATATGAAAACTTGTGAATATGCTGATCTCTCTCTTTCTCTCAGATATCGAAGGGCGTTGAAACGGGCGTTTGCGGGCGCTTGCGGGCGCTTTTGGGGGCGCTTGCGGGCGCTTTTGCGGGATAATAAAATATATGAAAACTTGTGAATATGCTGATCTTTCTCTTTTTCTCAGATATCGAAGGGCGTTGAAACGGGCGTTTGCGGGCGCTTGTAGGCGTTTGCGGGCGCTTTTGCGGGATAATAAAATATATGAAAACTTGTGAATATGCTGATCTCTCTCTTTCTCTCAGATATCGAAGGGCGTTGAAACGGGCGTTTGCGGGCGCTTGCGGGCGCTTTTGCGGGATAATAAAATATGTGAAAACTTGTGAATATGCTGATCTCTCTCTTTCTCTCAGATATCGAAGGGCGTTGAAACGGACGTTTGCGGGCGCTTGCGTGCGTTTGCGGGCGCTTTTGCGTGCGCTTGCTGGCGTTTGCGGGCGTTGAAACGGGCGTTTGCGGGCGCTTGCGGGCGCTTTTGCGGACGCTACGCTTCGTCGGGACACGATACAAATAGTCATCATATCGTGAGCGTTCATTACCAATGTTCACCGTGTGTGTTTACTGTATTGTATTGTAAAACAATGCTAGAGTGTTGGTGAGTTGTAAAACAATGCTAGAGTGTTGGTGACTTGTAAAACAATGCTAGTGCGTTGGTTACTTGCACAATAGTGTAAGTTGTCGGATAAATAACACGTTCGATTGAGAGGCCATAATTTTAGCGACGCTAATACGGTAAAAATTTATCTTTGATTTTGTCAAATTATGTTATATGAGTTTATAGAATTTCGTAAAATAATTGTGGTAGAAAGACTGTTGAACGTTTCCTTTATTCTCACAGTAACTCGGCCAGAGAGACAGGTGCATGGTTGACAGTTGACCTATTTTAGTCCACGGCAACATAGTTCAATTGTCTCCGGTGTGCAGAGACAATGTTAGGGGCACTGAATAAAGGCTTTTTGAATGGTATTGATGTCAATAGCGACGCATAATACATCACTATTTGAACTTAATGGACCGGTGCGTACACAGAAGGACAATAGATGTGCGCTCGGCTGTGACAATCCGAGGTACATAGATTTAACTCGTACAGTCAGTTAGCTATGCATGTATTATAAGCCGTATATTAACGGAAGGGTTGAATAAACTATACCGGCGGTATGTCCAGCCGTACAGTATTTAACAGAAATCCGCCCATATATATATATATTTAAGGCCTAATAATTAATAAACCCCGATTATCGAACTGTTTTAGACTAAGAAAATTCAAGTGTCTCTGAAAGAATGTCGTTTCCGTGTACACCGGCGCGTATCAAAGGAGACCGTTTGCGAAAGTGCAATGGACCGGTACGTCCATAGAAGGACAATAGATGTGCGCTCGGCTGTGACAATCCGAGGTACATAATTTAACTCGTACGGTCAGTTAGCTACGCATGTATTATAAGCCGTATATTAACGGAAGGGTTGAATAAACTATACCGGCGGTATGTCCAACCGTACAGTATTTAACAGAAATTCGCCCATATATATATATTTAAGGCCTAATAATTAATAAACCTCGATTATCGAACTATTTTAGACTAAGAAAATTCAAGTGCTTCTAAAAGAATGTCGTTTCCATGTATACCGGCGCGTATCAAAGGGGGACCGTTTGCGAAAGTGCAATGGACCGGTGCGTCCATAGAAGGACAATAGATGTGCGCTCGGCTGTGACATTCCGAGGTACATAATTTAACTCGCACGGTCAGTTAGCTATACATGTCATTTGCTCTAATACATTGTGTTGTGTTAGTCTACAATATATGAAATTACAAGCGTCTAGTCCGTCATTCATAATCCAGCCGTCGTCCATTAGAGAATATCCGCGTCCACAATCCAAAGACCTAATCCATATTCCATATAACAGTATTAGCACCAAATTCAAAAAGACAATCATAGTATAGATAAACATAGGCTTGTTTCCTGCAAGAGAGAAGCGGTCAACAGTTTCCAATGATGCCGGCAAGACATCATGATGTTCTAAAAATATCAAATCCGTATCGCTGATCAGTATTCTTAATCCATAATATTCGTTGTAAGGTCGTCATCTAAAGAATGATGTATCTCAGTCACGCTTTGATTGTGACTGTTCATATGAGTACCATGAGGATCTTGAAGTACATGGGTTCATACGGCCCCTAGCCCCGGGTTAAGCGGAATTAGACACAAGTTACGAAACGTAGCGCCATAGATCTTGCACGCTACGTTCGTATTTTGCTATCAGCATGCGATATGTATCGCCAAATTTGAGAAACTTTGAGTGGAGGCGCTTGGTGGAATAGCCCTGTTTTATAAGTTTCTGCAACAATGTTTTGTGACCTTCTCTCAACATACGCTATGATTCGACCAATAGATCTTTTAAGAAACGAACCGCTTGTTCTCAAAGGAATGATTGATAATGCGAACTTACCTTCATCAAATGTTTTCTCGTCATCCATTGTATACCGAGACAGGAGATCGACCAAATACGTAAAAACGCACCTTCGTGCGCCAGAGGCCTGTGACCACTGAACTCGAAAACTCTATCCATTTATCCTATTAGCCGTCAAAGGGTCACGTGATGTTTTTATTGTTAGCTAACAAAGGAGCAGCTAAATATAGGCATCACTGCTAAAAATAGACATCATATCGCCCTATTTAAACCGGTTTCTTGCGTAATCGATCTACTTACGAGCGACCATTACCTAATTACGTAACACTATTGCGTCATATCGCCCTATTTAAACCGGTTTCTTACGTAATCGACCTACTTACGAGCGACCATGACCTAATTACGTAACACTATTACATAATTTAGACCGGTTTCTTACGTAATCGACCTACTTTCCCGTGACCTCGTCCCAGTGACGTCACAGAATGACGTCAAACGTGTCATAAGTGACCTAGATACCGACAGCGGGACGACCTTGACATACTTTCACGTGATCTCGACCCCAGTGACGTCATACTTGACCTAGATACTCACAGCAGGGCCCTATTACTACTCCTGTCTAATGAATTCAGACAGGCGGACTCATATAAGCAGTTCTGCAGACTGGTTCGCACCTGGGACGGTATCGATTGTAGCTGTTCCCTCTGCACGTAGTTGCACTTCATGGAACATGTGTTTTCTATTTTATATAAGCTGTGTGTTTTTCAATTGCTTTTTTTTATTCATTTATTTATTTAATTTTATTTAATCTTATTTAAGTTTATCAAATTTTATTTTGTTTTATTAATTTTTTTTTTTTTTATTTATTTATTTATTTATTTATTTTTTTTTTTTTTTTTACCTCTCGTTTGTATGTTTATCTTTGTAATATGCTTACGCAGATTTTTCTCTTACCAACTACATACCTGTCAACTTTTAACGATACATTTATTTTTACTTTATCCCAACACTTACATTTTATATGTACACTTAAGTTACGCTTATTTTATTTGTTTTATTTTATTATATTATATGCGTTTTTCTTCTATATTTTACACACAAACCAATATAAGCAACTTTTATGGTATGGTGATGTGCACTTCACGCGACCCATGTCTTTTTACACGATACAATGCTCTCTTTTATCTATGTATAGATTTATTGTTGTTATTTACAATTGTTTGTCAGAAGAAATGCCCTTTCGGGCTTATGTTCTATATCAACATCCGACATTAAATAAAGTTTCTTGTATCTTGTAAGAAATGTACCGTGAGATTTAAATAAAACATTGAGTTGATGGGCCGCGAAATCCGTATGGGAAGCGGCCCTTAAACTACAATTTCAATCAATCAATGATAAATTCAGATTGACTCTGCAAATAACTATCAGGTCTCATCAACCCCAGACTGTACCCGCCTTTATGATATTTCAGTGCGATACAGCGTAAGAAAGAGAGAATGTTGGGACCTCACTAGAATGAGAACTTATTATTATAGACTTATTTAAAGCATTTGCACAAAGTTGTATTTTATAAGTTGATGGCATATAATGTATCTCATGCCTCCTGTTTACTTCGGGGTAACTATCTAAGTGATCGTAAGCTAGGGGTAACTATCTAAGTGATCGTAAGCTAGGGGTAACTATCTAAGTGATCGTAAGCTAGGGGTAACTATCTAAGTGATCGTAAGCTAGGGGTAACTATCTAAGTGATCGTAAGCTAGGGGTAACTATCTAAGTGATCGTAAGCTAGGGGTAACTATCTAAGTGATCGTAAGCTAGGGGTAACTATCTAAGTGATCGTAAGCTAGGGTAACTATCTAAGTGATCGTAAGCTAGGGGCTAGGGTAACTATCGTGATCGTAAGCTAGGGGGTAACTATCTAAGTGATCGTAAGCTAGGGGTAACTATCTAAGTGATCGTAAGCTAGGGGTAACTATCTAAGTGATCGTAAGCTAGGGGTAACTATCTAAGTGATCGTAAGCAATGTGTTAATGTTGGCAGTACTTGCAATCAATGGTTATGTGTTATTAACCTACCACGCCTGGGGGTGGGGTCCATTTTGCCCCCCCCCCCCCCGCCCACCAACAACCACCAAACATTCTGGGCTATCTTCGGAATGACAACAAATTGAGAGCTGACACTCCGTGACTTTTTATCTTATCATATTGGGGTCATTTTGAGCCTATATTTGCATAACACTCCGAGCAGAGGATCATGGATAGTTCCAAGATAGCAGCCACGAGGGGGCCAGTTGTCTTCAAACTTTCTTCAAAGAGAGCAAAAACTATTTTATTTCACATGAGATTAATATTTACTAATTTATCATGCCGTTTTTGCGGAAAAATTACATAAATAAAAATTCGAAAAATTCGATATGTCCCAACAAGCCCAGGTCAGATAGGGAGTGCCTCAAGGGTCTATTTTAGGCCCTCTTTTATTCAACATATTTTTGAATGATTTTGTTAGCTTTGTTAAAAAAATCTACACTATAATTATGCTGACGACAATACTATCTCATGGTCCCATAAGAATCTCAATATTATGGTAAAAGATATCCAAGACGACAGTGAGATTTTGACTACCGGTATCTGCTTAAGTTTGACTCCCACATATCTAACCTGTGTAAGAAATTCGTTCATCAATTAAATGTGCTCGCCAGGCTTGGTCAAATGTTATCTACTAATTCTAAACTTCTCATTAACAAATGTTTTATTCGTTCGAATTTTAATTATTGTCCTTTTGTCTGGCACTTCTGCAGTAAACAGTGTAATGTAAATACGAAAAAAAATCCAACAACTTCAGTTTAGAGTACTGCATTTTCTTCATGGCGACTGGGGAAGCAGCTATATGATGACTTACTGCACAAGTCAAGACTTCCCTCCTTAGAATTAAGTAGACTTCGGTCTTTTTAACATTTTACACGATAGCTCACAATAATTTCTTAATGACATGACACAGAAACGGAATTGTTCTTACTCTCTTAAATCAGATAATGTTTCATATTGCATACTACATACATACTACATATGACAAAAAGACTATGGTCTGCCAAACGAATTCGAGAAGGTTGAGAAATTCATAGACTTCGGCAGACTAATAAAGAGCTGGTGTGGCTTATAGCTGCAAATGTGCCATGTAAAGGAGTTCTGCTTCTCAATGAAATGCACACAAGTTATCGCTTCTATATAGTCTAGTTTTAAATGTACAAATTTTAAATTGTCATTTAAAGATATAAATTCATTATCAGATATAAATTCTTAATTACTTGCAAATTCTAAGTTGTACACAAGCGTTTTTCGTTTCTGGTCTCGTTTTACATGTACCAACTGACACTTTTTAATTGTGTATAATCAGATATAAATTCTTAACTGTTTGTAAATTCTCAAGTCATGTTTTTCAGTTCTAATCTCGATCTTACCTGTACTAATCTATACCTTGGCATATAACCCACCTCATATACATAATTATTTGAGAAATTGTGATATATTTTTCTTCATATTTTTCATACTTTTATTGTCATTGTTATAACACATTTTCATTGTTTTGTCGGTAAGTGGGGGGTATTTGGCTTAATGTCACACTCAAGGTTGTTTCACTCATATGGTGACAGTCAGCTTGGTTGGTGGAGGAAGCCGGAGTACCCGGAGAGAACAACCGCCCGTCGACAAGTAACTGACAAACTTCCACACATGGACCAGCTGGGCTCGAGCCCGTGCCGGTTCAGCGGTGTGAGGCTAGCGGTCACCAGCGAAGCACTTTATAATTAGATCACTCGGCCACCGAGGACCAATTTTTCGGTAAAATAGCTCGCTTAGAGCTGACGTTTACCATTTAAATTCTCAAACTGTATATATAATCTGCAGTAAATATCACTGTCATAGTGAGCCGTAAAGGGGACATAGTAAAAATAATTTTTTTGTTACCAAAATGAAAAAAATAAAAATCTTTTTTTTCCAGCTGTCGCATGTTGAAAAAAAAAAACAATTCTCCAGCCGCCCATTTTTTTTATCTAAGTTTTAATAACACGGACTCCTTGTTAATCAACCAATGAAATATAGCTAAACAAAAACAACACGACCTCACGTTAATCAACCAATGAAATATTGTCACATAACTTCCCCCATGCGTGTTTCAACCAGACATGCCTGATAAGGCATTTTGAGTTGGTTTCATCGGACCGTTCTGCTCACTATTTTGGCCGTATGTCATATTGACTAACCCAGAGCATGCTCTAAACTTGATAGGAGCGCGATCGCTCTCCAACAATCTTAATAAATTAATATCCTATCAATGCTCCCCAATCGTACATGTCGCTGTATAGGATCTTACGTATTTCAATTGAATCTAGTGTTTGAGCGCCCATACCATGATTATGACATCATGGTAGCATCTGGACTCATCCATTTGCAGTCGGGGAGGGGGGATAGGTTCACTGTGTTCATTTACCTCAATGTTTACACCAAAGATCAGTCCATGTAGCTATCCTGTATTATGATGCCACAATTGCGACAGTCTTTTGTCGGGTACCCCCCATGGTTTTCGGGCATTCTCAGTTTCTGCGTGGTGATTATCTGCCATGGCGGCTGGTTCGAAAAGGAACCTCTCATCATATGTTTGAATTCCCCATAAATTCGACAGAACAAATCAGTCTTTCCAGCATTTGTTGCAACAATATATTGGGGATAGGGTTTTCTGGAGATGTGCCGGTCAAATTTACTACATAATAAGTAAGGAAATTTAATGGTGGCGTCCAACCTTGGCTGAGCAGCGCGAAGTGGCTGGAGGTAGGTGCGATCGACCTGACAGGAGAGACAACCCAAGGTGGAAGTTTATATTGCAATATTTCATTGGTTGATTAACACGGGGTCCGTGTTGTTTTGTTTGGCTATATTTCATTCGTTGATTAACACGGGGTCCGTGTTATTAAAACTTAGTTTAAAAAAAACACGCTAAGAAGAAAGGGTTTCAACTTTCTGCTAATTTCTGCAAATTCCAACTTTCTGCCAAATTGGATACATAAGCTCAAATGCAATATATGAGGGTCGGGCGAGGCTTAGTTCAGGAGACAGAGGGGGAGGCTCGTCGACTCGGTGATGGGGACATGCTCTCGAAGGTAATGGTAGGTGTGCTGACATTAAAGCCATGGAAAGCTCTCTGCACATGAAACAACCACACACAACACTTATTAACTTGTGACGGAGTCAATACCATGAAACCTGGACCCGAGGTCAGACTTGGTCGAGCAGACCTGACCGAGGCCGCAGGCCGAGGTCAGGTCTGCTCGACCAAGTCTGGCCAAGGATTCGGTTTCCACGGTATTGACTCCGTCACAAGTTACATGTAATAAATGTTTTATTATGCCGAATTTTTATATTTGAGGGCATCCATCAATCTCCCCATCCATCCCTGCGCTAATTTTGATCTGGAATCACAGAGTAATTGGGAGTTTTATCCCTTCCACCACGAATGGGGCGAGCGTCGGTTAAGTTGGTTTCCACTCTGACTGCACGTGTAAGCACTGATCACGTGATCGCAGTATTGACTCCTGACCTCACGCGCTTCGCCTGACAAATACATCACCCGCATCAACTGGGTCAGTGATTGAAAATTATTCACTCGCTGTTGGCTAAAGTTTGACCAATGAAATAACAGAATTCCCTCATGAATATTCAAGAGGTATAATAATAACTGTATGCTGCCATCTGTCATTCTGAAAAACCCCCCACAAGGTTAGAAATCCAATTCAATTCAGGAAATTTATCATATGCACAGTGTGCACCCAAACTTTAGGGACTCCGTTTTGATTAATATAGTAAGTTATATGTGTGGACACAAATATTGTTCATGCAAAAGCTTTATGGTAAATCATATGATGTGGAATACAATTATTTGATAGCAAAATTGAGAGAATTGTGTCCTTCATTTAAGGCGACATGAAAATCAAAACTAACAGGGGTTCGGTACTGCAGGCATTCACCCGTCAGTTATTTCATATCATATTTCTGAAATAAAATATGGTTCGTGAAAAAGCTTTGGAGTAAATCATATGATGTGGAATAGAATGATTTGATAGCAAGATTGAAGGAAATGCTGACCTTCATTTGAGGCGACATGAATTTCAAATCTAACAGGAGGTTGGGCGGGGCTTAGTTCAGGAGACATAGCGTGAGACCGATAAGCTGTGGACAGGAAAAAATTTGTAAGTCCAAAACTTTTTCGGATATGGACAGGGACAGGGACGAGCACAGGAACAGGAACACGGACACCCACAGACATCATTTAGATACCTATATCGAGCTTTTCACAGTTAATGCTACAGGCTCACTAAAAATCTGTTCAGTTTTTCAGTCCCTCCCGGATTTGGCACTGACATGTTCTTGAATTAATGTATATATGTCAGTGGCTTTAAAATTTGCAATGCCACTGTCTCTGTTTAATTCATTTGTGGGAGAAATGTATATACATGTACATGTGCTAGGACCCAATATCACCATACTGTACACAATTGAATGGCATGGCTGTGAACCAGGAACTGAATGTACTTTAAATGCAAATGGATGCAGAGGTCACACATTGAGTCCAGTCATTATTTTGACCCCGAACAGTGACCTTCCTGAGTCATGACTGTGACCTATCACTGATGTGCTATCTATCCAAATGAGAATATGGAAATTTATACCCAAACACTGATAGCCACCTTTCCATAGGTCCAGATGGAAAATTTGCATATAATAGAAATTGTTGAAAAAACATAAGTATCCAGTTTCGGACAGTGCTGAAAAACAATAGGTGTCTTTCCCTGGACAGAAGCAATATGCACAAGAAAGAAGTTGATTGACGGAGGCATTCGGAGGTTATCTGGCGGAAAAGATTGAACAAAAGGCAAATTTGCATAAAAGGGGATTTCTAGATAAAAATCCAGCTTCCGGTTTCGGACAGCGCTGAAAAACAATAGGTGTCTTCCATAGACAGGACCAATATGCACCACAACTTTGAAGTTGATTGACAAAGACAGTCAAAAGTTATCTGACGGAAAAGAAAAGTGGGAGAAAGAAGAAGAAGCCGAAGAAGGAAGAAACTTAGAGATGCCTAATTATTCCTAACATTTCGTTTCCATTGTCCATTCCCCTTTTTATATTTATTTGGATCTTTGTCATTTCCGATAAATGACCTAATCTGCAAACCTGGTATTTCTTTCTTACTTAGCAAACTTAGCTCAGTCTATGACCAATCCTGTAGCTATCATAAAATACATGTTTACCAAGTGTTTTCAAGGTCAGGCCGGATATACAAATGTCCAAAGATTGGTAAAACTCACTGATTCTATATGAGATAGAGGGAAGGTTAGCAAACATACAAAAAAACCAAAACGGTATGTGTTCTTGGAAGCATTTTACCACCAGTGAACACTGAATATACATCAAAATGTTCGATTTATTGTTAATGGGGTCGCGTTAATGAGGGGTTGTTTCCAAATGTCGGCTAACACTTTGTGGGCTCTAGTGGAAGATTTTAGGAAGACCTGGGGTTATATTCATTTCGGCGTAAATCTTGAAATTTAGCTTTTTGTGCTACTGGGTATCCAAATAGTCATATAAATCTTATCAATTACTCCTAAGGCCCAAACAGGTGTTGCGAATACTCATGTGTTATATATTAAGGTATTTACGGATATGCTTCTGGTTATATGGAACATTTCAAAATTACCCGCACTGTTATTCCCTTATCATATATATAGGTAACCGTGATAAACGAGACTGATTCATGTATAATCACAATTAGAGAATAGTAGAAAAATAGTAGAAAAGCTGTGCATGATATATTTAATTCTAAAACCTATTTACAGAAGGGCATTAAATTACGACACCCTTCTCTCTAAATGAGATGATAACATCTTAATTCATTATTGCGGTTTTACCTAATGAAATGTTTGATATGCAGAAATATAAATTAGTCGAACTTCCCCATCCCCCCACGGCAGACTTTTGCAGCTGGAATTTGTGTCATCATTACTGATCACTGAGGTGATTTCGAGTCTGTTGTGTAATCCTCGAAGCAGACTTGGATAAACCAGAGTGGATGACACGAGGGTGTAACTAGAAAGTTTCGTATTTCCTCAAAATTAATTCCTTTTCTAAAAGGATTCAATACTATTATATCTTAAATCAGAAAAATATTTGCTAATTAACCAAGCCGTTTCAGCGAAGTGAATTGCAGAAGTAAAAGAGATTCGGAAAACCAGTCTGAAAATCGTCCATAAAATAACATTTTTAAAATTTGACATACTGTGACGTCACCAGAGCCGTGATTTTGTGGCAAGTTTCCCCTTCATTGCCTCAAGGGTAGGCCTACTGAAAATACCGTTAACGAAGCAAATAGGTAACTATTCGTTCAACGATATTATTTCGCCCCTGTCCGGTTTAGGACCAGAGGGTTTCACAGGGCCCACAGCAGTTTGATATTGTTCTGTATGCCCCAAGGGATGGATGTGGCAAGTTTGGTGCTATTTTCTTCCAGCAGGTTACGATTCTTAAGCTAAGATGCAGAACGAAAACAGGAGCTTCGGACAATATGCTATTCAATTTTTTGAACTAAGTTTATGTAACTAAGCCAAACACTCGAACACTGATCAAGACGTTCAATAAATATTTGTGCGCGCGCAACCGCTGTGTTCGCTAAATAGTAGAATGATGTTGTTCCAGGTAATACTCTCTTGACGTTACGATCGACAACTTAATACAACTTTAATGGCTAACTTTCCATATAACAAATCTGTTTTTCATCGTCTATCTTTCACCAGCCCACAGAGCCAATATGACAATATTTTTGATGCTGGTAAGGATGTTGGAACGTTAGACATACGTATTATGAAAACAATACCCATATTATATGTCCGTGTAAATGACAACAACATTATTTTAGGAACACAGTTACTATAGTATAAATTATTTTATTGATGCGCTAATTGATATTTACAATACTAAATTAATTATCACAAAAAATATCTACATAACTATAGACTATGAATCTGGTGAACGTTCAATTTACTTAAATGTATCATTGAAATGTATCGCAATGTAGGATAATATACAAATGAAAAACCTTCTTTTCACAATAAAATCTTCAGCATAAATAAATTTCACTCATTCTATCACCGTTAAGATTTGAAATACCCATGGGGTATTAACGATATTATCACATCATTTAATAACTATCATCACATGATTATCAACTATTCAAATATTCAATATCGCAGGTCAGGATGTATAATCTATAGTCTAACAAGACGTATCAGTTTACACAGAATGTATCAGTTATATCATCACAGGGTGTGTCACATATATTATCACGGGTCGTATCACACATATTATCACAAGATGTATCATCATATTACGCAGGATGCAATGAGGGATTTTCGAAGCTTACATCTTCACGTTATAACATGATCATCATGTAACATTTCGTAGTTATCACAAGATGCTATGTAAATTATATCAGTAACGCGTGTTCATTAATTAAAATAGCAATAAATAATTTGTATTGATCGGAGACATGCGAGACATTGGTGCTTGTCTGGGCATCATAATCACATCAGTTCAGGTCTCCAGCTGCCAGCAGCAAGTGTGATAATCTATATTTTGTTTTATATATATAGCTGTATTTGCTATAATATGTGCTGTCTTTACAGTCAGTATATTCATTGCTACTTCATCAGTTCACAATCCTCGAGTTCCCCCAAGGCAGGTAACACAGCCTGGTAATCAGTTGCCCACATTTACTCGCTCATCCGACTTGGTATACAGGGCGTTGTCAAATCCTTTAGTCATACTGCCAGAATGGCCCGGTCTCTGTATGTTGAATATGGTGACCTGTTTAAACCGGATGAGCAGTCCGGCACCGATGAGACCGGCAACAAGGATAACAATGCCCACGATGATACCGGCGATGGCCCCGCCACCCAGACCACCGTTGTCACCGCCACCTGAAAAGGGAAGAGATTTAAAATATAAACTTAATCTAGAGCAAATGTTAACTTTAGGCATCCACTCAGTGGAAAAGGAAGAAAAAGCCGAAAATGACATCCTTTATTATGCATCTATGACAACTTGAGCTAAAACGAAAATATAATAACGTTAATTCTATCTTGTCGATATGATGAGAAAGAAACACTAAATGATAGTACACATGGCCATTAATCATACAAGCTAGACGATCAATTGTGGAGTTATGTTAGAAAAGTTAAGTTCTTGCCTACCGCTGCAACAAACATACGATATCTGACCATAGCTCACTGCCCCCAAGTATTACTTCACTCATAACGGATACCAGATCTAGGCTTAGCTCATTATACACACAATTCATATGGGTTAATACTCACTGAACGATAACATATATGACCAAAGCTAATTATTCATGATAAACACGATGTCTGCTTACGAATATTCAATAACCGACACCAAATCTGACCTAGCTAATTGCTCAGAATGAATACTTGTGAATGCATTCAAACAAATACCAGAATCAAATTTAAAATCCCCCAAAATTAACACACATCTATGAACTAACAGAAATCATAATTTGACCATAGATATACATGTAGTTGCCAAAACGAATAAGGCTAACAAATCTATTCAACCAGTAAATAACTACGGAATACATGTGAATGTATACTAATAGATATCGTAACTGATCTTGGATAATTGTTCAAAACGAATACATCTTAATAGACAGATCTAATTGACCATGGATAATTGGCAGAACGAACAGACACTAACAGGTACCCTAATAGCGAGCGGAGCGCGGCCGCGAAGCAAGCTCTATAGGTATTGTGTAGACGTGCATATATGAAGCAAAACATAGCAAAATTTAATGAAAACAAAGCAAAATAACAACAACAACCGATATCCCTTGAACGAAAAAACGGTGATTTCCGTTTCCGGCACCCATGGAGAAATTGCATGCCGGGACAAATTACCCGTGATGAAGGCTTATTAAGAAGAAAACATAATGCCTATAGCCTATAGCTGGCATGTCATTTTTCGAAAGGATTTCAATTTATGAATAATTCTACACAGATGAAAATAACTACAGACTAAAAATGATTCGTTATGCGGCTTTCGTCCTATGGGTGCATGGCAACAGCAGTATTGTACTTAACACAGTGACATAGGTATTTCAATGATGGACATAGGCTAATGAAAATTACATAGGCTACTGAAAAATACATACTGGTATCTATCAACTCCGACTCGGTTACATATGAAATACATAGGCTTTGCGGTTACTAACTCCGATAAACTAGGACCACAAAGATATGTTGTAACAATGTAGTACATGTATGTAAAATGACTGAAATCATATCGCAGATGCTATATATTTACGAATATTTTCAGTTATCAGTTTTACTTGGAGATTTTGGATTTCTGTAAATCATTTGAATACTCACCAGTTTGGGTTTGTGTTAATGGAGTGTTCTTCACAATGGATGTCACAGGCTTCCCAACAGTGACACGATTGACTAGAGAAAGAACAATTCACAATGGATTATCTCGGTCACAAAGAGTTATTCTCCACCTCTACTCTGTGAACCATACCACAACTTATGTACGGTATAGTCTAACAATTTAATCATATTTGGAAAAGCTTCCAACTAGAAAACTTAAAGCGGATGTCAACAGCTTGTAGAGGAAGCCAATTGTGAATAGATTATGAATACGACCATATGCAGAAGCATATAAAATCCGACCATTCAAAGCCCGTTCACTGGCATTCAAAACACGCTATATAGACGATCTTCTCGCAGTGAATAATCGCTAAATTAATGACGCACTGAAGGATAAATATCCACATTCACTGAACTTGAAAGAAACAATAGATAGTCTTATAACACATCATACTTACACCTGTATCTCTATAAATGATTACGGACAGGAATATTTCAGAGGTACCTGCATATGGTGTATACATCATATCTCGACTAGTAGCCTGTGTGAAATGTGACGATTTTTATCAAAGTCACAAGACATTATGGAGAATCTTTTAGAGCAAGGCTATACCACTAAGCGCCACCGACGCAGGGTTTCTCAAATGCCACACGCTGACAGAAAAATAATAGCATAGCGTGCAAAAGCTATGTAGTTACGTTTCTCAAGTTGTATCTTATTCCGTTTAACCCTGGGAATAGGGCCGCATGATCTCCATGTACTTCAAGCTCTTCATGGGTTCATATGCATACCCACAATCAAAGCCTGAACTTAGGATGGGAGGCCACAAATTCAAAGTTTGATTGATTGAAAGCCTAGCTGAGATACATCGTTGTCTAAGATAACGACTTTATTTAAAGAAACTCGCATGGGGGGTAAGATTACTGATCAGCAATACAGATTTGATGTTTGGAACATGATGCTATGCCAGTATCATTTAAAACTGTTGACCACTCCTCTTTGCAGGAAACATGCCTATGTTTTATGTTTACCAGGATTTTTCTTTGATTTGGTCCTTATGCTGTTATAGAAATTACGTCTTTGGAATTTGGACGCAGAAATTCTTTGATGGACGACGGCTCAAAATTGAATGACGGAGTGGATGGTTGTATTTAAACAATTGCAGCTTAATACAGACAGAATATTCTCTGGAATTATTTTCTAGAATGTGTTTTCAATAGATTGAATTATTAGAAAGCTTGCCATATTAGTGCTCTAAAAGTTCTCTCATAGAGTAAATGTTCTCCAAAAGTTCTCTGGTAGAGAAAATGTTCTCTAAAAGTTATCTCATAGAGTAAATGTTCTCCAAAAGTTCTCCGGTAGAGTAAATGTTCTCTAAAAGTTCTCTAGCGTAAAACTAAAGTGTTGAAACTTACTCGTTAAGTGTTGAAATTACCCTTTAAGTGTGTCCACAGGGACAACACTTAAAGAGTAGTCCCTGTGGACACACTTAAAGGGTTATTTCAACACTTTACGAGTAAGTTTCAACCCTTTAGTTTTAAGCCCGTAGTAGAGTAAATGTAATGTATACACTGTCTCAACACAAGTAATTATAATTTCATGAGGTGATTGGATGAATATTCAAGAATTCCTTGACTGGGATATCCTTTAAAACGTATATTCGCGTGCGATTGTCTATTGGTTAAAATGCCACTGCTTCAGGTCAAATACAAGCAACCTTTCATCGTTAATCTCACTTCACCTGCTGGAGTTGTATGGATTTGGAATGGATTGTTCGACGTAATAATGGGTCGCCTTGTGGGCTGCTTGGTGGGTTGAGTTCTGATGATGGGACGCTTTGTGGTTTTGGATGGCTTTGTCGCGGGTTTCGGTGTTATGATTGGTGCGTTGGTTATCACAGGGTTTGTGATGGGTCGTAGATGAAACGTCGTAGACGGAGACACTGCAAAATAGAAATAATAAGTATTAGGTCAAAACAACCACTGATACCGACATCTATGCGTCTGAAAATAATTTGACTGGCATTGTAATACGACGGCAAATAATTTGACTCAGATGTAACGTTATATGCTTTGCGTATTAACTGACTTTTCCACTCTAAGATAAAACGAGATCCTTTAACAGCTGCTATTTTATACATTTGCAAACAATGATCATGGTTTTTGAGTGCAATCAATGATCATGGTTTTTGAGTGCAAACAATGATCATGCTTTTTGAGTGCAAACAATGATCATGGCATTTGAGTGCAATCTTGAAAGGATCAAAGGATCCTCGGATCTGTATTACTTCTATTTACTTCTATTTCATAAAGTGGGATTGTTTGGTGAATATCACTATGGTCAGAACTATTTGTTTAACTTAATTAGTATTTTGGAAACCTTAATTTGGAAATATGCCATTTATCACCAGTTTAAAAGATTCCCCCATAAAAAGCATACAAATAAATTAAATTTGTAGTGTTATTTCACAAAGCGGACAGCCGGTCCTACGTCAGTGAGCAGAGTCAATTGTTCTCCATTTATACTGGTAACGTCTCCTTATTCTCAGAGACGACCATGTGTTTCACAAACAGCTAAATCTCAGAATGAGTCAATCGAGCTGGAATTTCGGCATTGATTCCATCTCAATACATGAGATTAACGAGTGAATATATGGGGCGATATTTTCTGCTAGAGAGGATGTCTGTACAGGACATCTCTTCGTAGAGTCCCTCAAGTAAATGTTCATCCTTTCATCACACATCTGTCTCTACTGTCCCTCAAGTAAAGGTTCATCCTTTCATCATACATCTGTCTCTACTGTCCCTCAAGTAAAGGTTTATCCTTTCATCACACATCTGTCTCTACTGTTCCTCAAGTAAAGGTTCATCCTTTCATCACACATCTGTCTCTACTGTCCCTCAAGTAAATGTTCATCCTTTCATCACACATCTGTCTCTACTGTCCCTCAAGTAAAGGTTCATCCTTTCATCACACATCTGTCTCTACTGTCCCTCAAGTAAATGTTCATCCTTTCATCACACATCTGTCTCTACTGTCCCTCAAGTAAAGGTTCATCCTTTCATCACACATCTGTCTCTACTGTCCCTCAAGTAAAGGTTTATCCTTTCATCACACATCTGTCTCTACTGTCCCTCAAGTGAAAGTTAATCCTTTCACTGACACAACTGTCAGTACTGTCCCTCAAGTAAATGTTCATCCTTTCACTCAACATCTGTCTCTACTGTCCTTCAAGTAAAGTTTCATCCTTCCACTCAGACATCTGTCTCTACTGTCCCTCAAGTAACGGTTTATCATTCCAATCATTCATCTGTCTCTAATATCACTCAAGTAGAGGTTAATCCTTTCATAACACATCTGTCTCTACTGTCCCTCAAGTAACGGTTTATCCTTCCACTCATTCATCTGTCTTTACTGTCCCTCAAGTGAAAGTTAATCCTTTCACTGACACAACTGTCCCTCAAGTAAATGTTCATCCTTTCACTCAACATCTGTCTCTACTGTCCTTCAAGTAAAGTTTCATCCTTGCACTCAGACATCTGTCTCTACTGTCCCTCAAGTAACGGTTTATCATTCCAATCATTCATCTGTCTCTAATATCCCTCAAGTAGAGGTTAATCCTCTCACTCACACATCTGTCGGTACTACACTCAAGTAAATGTTCATCCTTCCACTCAAACATCTGTCTCTACTGTCCCACAAGTAGAGGTTAATCCTTCCACTCACACATCTGTCTGTACTGTCCCTCAAGTAAAGGTCCATCGTTCCACTCACATCTGTCTTTACTGTCCCTCAAGCAGCGGTTAATCCTTTCATCACACATCTGTCTGTACTGTCCGTCAAGTAAAGGCCCATCGTTCCACTCACATCTGTTTCTACTGCCCCTCAAGTAGAGGTTCATCCTTCCACTCAGACATCTGTCTCTACTGTCCCTCAAGTAAATGTTCATCCTTTCATCACACATCTGTCTCTACTGTCCCTCAAGTAAAGGTTCATCCTTTCATCACACATCTGTCTCTACTGTCCCTCAAGTAAATGTTCATCCTTTCATCACACATCTGTCTCTACTGTCCCTCAAGTAAAGGTTCATCCTTTCATCACACATCTGTCTCTACTGTCCCTCAAGTAAAGGTTTATCCTTTCATCACACATCTGTCTCTACTGTCCCTCAAGTGAAAGTTAATCCTTTCACTGACACAACTGTCAGTACTGTCCCTCAAATAAATGTTCATCCTTTCATTCAACATCTGTCTCTACTGTCCTTCAAGTAAAGTTTCATCCTTCCACTCAGACATCTGTTTCTACTGTCCCTCAAGTAACGGTTTATCATTCCAATCATTCATCTGTCTCTAATATCACTCAAGTAGAGGTTAATCCTTTCATAACACATATGTCTCTACTGTCCCTCAAGTTACGGTTTATCCTTCCACTCATTCATCTGTCTCTACTGTCCCTCAAGTGAAAGTTAATCCTTTCACTGACACAACTGTCAGTACTGTCGCTCAAGTAAATGTTCATCCTTTCACTCAACATCTGTCTCTACTGTTCTTCAAGTAAAGTTTCATCCTTCCACTCAGACATCTGTCTCTACTGTCCCTCAAGTAACGGTTTATCATTCCAATCATTCATCTGTCTCTAATATCCCTCAAGTAGAGGTTAATCCTCTCACTCACACATCTGTCGGTACTACACTCAAGTAAATGTTCATCCTTCCACTCAAACATCTGTCTCTACTGTCCCTAAAGTGGAGGTTAATCCTTCCACCCACACATCTGTCTGTACTGTCCCTCAAGTAAAGGTCCATCGTTCCACTCACATCTGTCTTTACTGTCCCTCAAGTAGAGGTTAATCCTTTCATCACACATCTGTCTGTACTGTCCGTCAAGTAAAGGTCCATCGTTCCACTCACATCTGTCTCTACTGTCCCTCAAGTAGAGGTTCATCCTTCCACTCAGCCATCTGTCTCTACTGTCCCCCAAGTAACGGTTTATCCTTCCACTCATTCATCTGTCTCTAATATCACTCAAGTAGAGGTTAATCCTTTCATCACACATCTGTCTCTACTGTCCCTCGAGTAAAGGTTAATCCTTTCACTGACACATCTGTCAGTACTGTCCCCCAAGTAAATGTTCATCCTTCCATTCACACATCTGTCTCTACTGCCCCTCAAGTAATGGTTCTTCTTCCACTCAAACATCTGTCTCTAACCTCCATTAGGCAGAGGTTGATCCTTTCACTGACTCATCTGTCAGTACTGTCCCCCAAGTAAATGTTCATCCTTTCACTCAAACATCTGTCTCTACTGTACCTCAAGTAAAGGTTCATCCTTCCACTCACACATCCGTCTGTACTGTCCCTCAAGTAATGGTTCATCCTTTCACTCACACATCTGTCTCTACTGCCCCTCAAGTAATGGTTCTTCTTCCACTCAAACATCTGTGTCTACTGCCCTCAAGTAAAGGCTCATCCTTTCACTCACACATCTGTCTCTACTGCCCCTCAAGTAATGGTTCTTCTTCCACTCACACATCTGTCTCTACTGCCCCTCAAGTAATGGTTCTTCTTCCACTCACACATCTGTGTCTACTGCCCTCAAGTAGAGGTTCATCCTTTCACTCACACATCTGTCTCTACTGCCCCTCAAGTAATGGTTCTTCTTCCACTCAAACATCTGTCTCTACCCTCCATTAGGCAGAGGTTGATCCTTCCACTCACACATCTGTCTGTACTGTCCCTCAACTAAAGGTTCATCCTTCCACTCAAACGTATGTCTCTACAGTACCTCAAGTAAGTTTTCATCCTTGCACTCACACACGTCTCTACTGTTCCTCAAGTAGAGATTTATCCTTCCACTCACACATCTGTCTGTACTGTCCCTCAAGTAAACGTTTATCGATCCTTCCACTCACACATATGTCTGTACAGACCCTCAAGTGAAGGTTCGTCCTTCCGCTCACACATCTGGCTTAAGCCCAAATTTTATGGCTTCGTCATGTCACTTCTCAGAATAAAATGACCAAAAATAAGTGTAACAAGTTAGCTGATCAAAGCAAGAACGAGTTCTGTATTACAGAATGGACAAAGGTTGTGAAGAAACCAGCCCACAGCTGTGATTCCATATTTTATTTATGCATATTCGGCTGGGTGACATCTTTTTTAACCAATGGAACCATCTTGAAGGACGTTTATCCCATCTCCATTCTATTGTACCGACGGAAGTCATCATTTATATGGGAAATTCCAACGAACAAATTGGCGGTTAGGCAAGTTAAATCTACGCGAGTAAAGTAATCTGGTCCCATACCATAGATATGAGGACTACGTGACGAATCTGTGACTAGTGACATACCTTTCTGTGCCCAGCATATATATCCTCTCCTGGCAGAGCAGGCCTGATCATACCACATTCCTGTAGTCGGGTCCATCTCCACACAGTCTTCATCATAACCACTCACTTCATTACTCGGCTCATTGGCCGCCCAGTTATTGTACGCATCAGGTGTCTGGCGATCACGCCACATGAATCCTTCTAATTTTAGTAACAGAAAGTTGGTTTGAACAAAATAATCTTAATTCTATGTAAAATTGGTCAAACTCTGATCTGATAAAAAGTACATCAATCGGTAAAGGCCCTGTCTGGGCATGAATATAATTCAAAACCACGGTTACCAAGGCTTCTCAAAATTATATTCGAAAGATTGGGTAAGTACTTTCTCCGGCTTTGTACACACCATATTATTTTCCCAGAAATGCCAAGCCTTGAAATGCAATCTGTTTTGAATCCTAGGGTCAGTACCCCATTTTCAATCAACCCTACATGGTCGATTATTCAGTCAGATTTTTTTAATGTAATTTCTTAGCAAAAACTGCAGGCTAAATAAGTAAATAATAATCTTATGTGAAATAAAATTGTTATAAGTTTTGAACCAGCACTAAATGTTCGGGGCTTCGATCATTACTCGCTTTTCCAAGTCCCTCACCCAAAATAATTATAATGAATCCTGTGAGACTTTTAGTGATCTGATCTGCACGAGTCAAAATCTGGAACTAGCTAGGATGTATATTATTCCACTGAGAAGTTTACTGTAACATGTCTCAGAATATCAGACCACAGATTATTTATTCAACACAACAAAAATCCACTGAAATGCCACTCGTATTCATCTTTCTAACAGAGGGTGCTACAGGGCAATTACCCAGTCCCGCTGAACTGAAAGTAAGAATTGGCGCCGAGGAAGCCATACCAATATGAGTCAGTACATACCAGTTTGACCAGAAGCAAGCCCAATCCACATGTTGGTGAAGCGGTTAGGAGAGTTGGATAGGAGGGAGAGGATGAACGTCTGCTCCTGTTTGGTTCTCACCGCCACTAGGTCCATGTTCTTGAGGCGACACTGGGCCTGGGCATCCGCCCACGACTGTAAGGACCTGGCCTCGTAGAAGTAGCAGTAATTGTTTGAGAATGAAGTCCAGGATCTGTCAGCACAGTAGCTCTGACTTGAGAGGGTAGTAGTGGCTGGGGGACGTGCTGGCAAAAGATGAAAATGACACATCACATATATACACATACACATTGTCGTCTCTTTGAGGTGACCAATACCAGGTAAAGTCATACCTTCCTTAAAAACATTCACAGTGGAACACGGGGCACATCTGGACAAGCCGTCTACAAGCAAGTCTCATGTTACGTACGGGAATCAACGTTATTATCAGCAGAATGATACCATTCACACACCACACCTATATGTATTATATGTCAAACTGATCAGAGGTAAAATATTAGTGGTAAAAAAAACCCCACTCTTTTCAAAATTTTCAGGACTGCGGATGACATTTTGTTTTAGCAACTTTCATGCGGTATTTTTTTTTGTTAGGCGATGGACAAATGTACGATTTAGTTGTATCGATTTATTATATCAGATATGAAATAGTTTTTTTTCTCACAAATCTGAATTTATCATGCACACGGACCGCACTGGGATACGTTTACCGTCACGTACTTGGACATGGTAATCAAACTGTGAATTGACTTTGACTCTAAAGAGTTATTATTTTGTTTCCTAGATTGTAATAATTACTAACCCCATCGGATTGTAGTTTTATTTCTGGTGAACATGGCGGAGAATGAAGCGCTTGATCGGCATCGGGCCTAACAGATATATGTTCTGCATAAGATCTTGCATTCTATTAATACTGCCTCCTTTGCGCCGTTTTTTGTCTATCTGACGGTCACATGGTTCCCCATTTCCCATCAGATGACATGATAGGGTATTACATCATTGGTCTCAAATATTTCAGTCTAATTGGTCCGCATATGGATCGGTTTTGGTTCTTGTGATGTTTTTTTTTGGAAATACGCAGTCAGTATATTTGTTTGTGAGATCATATGAATTCTTGTCGGTATGCCGGTGTCATGGATAAGAAAGTGCTGGTGATTAGTGTCCGTTTTCATATCCTTTTCTATTGCAATCATTGAGGGACACTTATTCCTAATATGGAGTAAAGTGTCCTATCTGGATTAGAAGAAAGTGGCCGGACACTCTTAGCCAACGGACATTATTAGCCTTCACTGCATCTTTTTCCATCACCTTTGTTATGTTGCGTTTATTAATTACTAAAATCTATTACAAAATAAAGCAGATACTACAGTTGGGGTGGGAATCCCACATTGCTTTTCATCTTTGGCCTCAGAAAAATATGTTATGTAACACAGGGGTCTGAAATATCAAATAACATAGCCATCGCTGTTGAATAGTCCAAACTGTTATAGTGAAAAATAGTGCACTGTGTAGTTATGGAACACTGAGACACTTTAATTGAGTTCTTAAAATGTAATTTTGAAGGGAAGTATTACAGATATTTCAAAGTTTTGTGTGATTATGTCATACTAATAATTAGTTTTAACTAGAGCATAGAAGGTACTCTCATGGACTTTTCAATTGTCAGTTCTTACCGCTGATATATGTCATCAAAATATAAGAGAAGAAATCGAAAGTTTGCCATAAGAATTCTATTGCATACTGCCCTACGACAGTCTGTCGAAATTCAGTGATCTTGAGGTTGTACGGACTATATGTGATTTGGTCAATAACCCTCACTTTTACAAGTATGTAGGTGTGTCTCTAAGAGGGAAAAAGTCAGATCATTCCTTGCTAAAATGGTCCTATGAAATAGATACGCCCCCCCAGCACGAATTACTACGTCAATGAAATATGATTTTCATATGAGACCTGGAGCTTTCTTGACGCCAGTGTCTACGGTCAGTAATTAATGACCTGAAAAATGAGTTTATTACACAAGAAACTCTTGATAAATCATATGATTCATTTTGTAAAAATATTGAAAAGTAAATGGCAAGTAAGTTGAACAGTAAACTGGTTACACATAAGATGAGGAGTAATAGAAAATGTAAACGTTAAAAAACATGGAATGACAACTTATCCGCATTATGGAATGAACGCTGTACTACTGCTATTGTGCAGAAAAGCGAACAAAAGATTGTTTTTTAAATTTATCTATGCTACAAATCAAAATCTTTTGACAAATGCGTTCAAAGGACCAGAAGGAACTATTGTCAGAAGCCAGAAGAAGAAATTGTAAATATCGAAAATGTTTATCAAAGGGAGTTCTGGAAAAGGATCGGTATCATTGGTGTTGGAAACGAACGGAATGAAACCATCCCAATGCATGTCCGCATGGATGATGGATCTATGACAGGGAATATTAGTACCGGTATAGTTAAAGATAAATGGAGATCTGATTCCTGTGATTTACTTAACAATACATCAGTTGCCGGTCGTCTGAAAGTGGCAAAAAAAGAAGAGTTATTGCTCCTTTTTCAAGAGCAAGATTCAGATACAGCAATGCCTTCAACATGGGCCTCTGGAAAATCACCGTCATAAGTTTGTTTATAGACAGTGTCAGAAGCTGGCAGGGACCTGAAATATCACTGAACTGTTCTAGAGTGAAAGGAGTCTGAAGAAATCATCTAAAAATCCTTTGAAATAAACTTTTTCCAGCAATTTTCAGTCCGTGCCTATACTTACAGCATGCGTGTGGCAAAAGTTCACTCGTGGTTCGCATTGCATTATGAGAAGGAAACATGGCGGGTTTTGCTATTTTTAGACGATCGGCAAGGCGTGTATTCTGAAGGCAAGACTAATGACATTCTATAGAATTTCATCACCAGAGATGTAAGGCCAAAATAGGTAAAGCCTTGGGGACGGGAAACTAGTAGATGTTCTGAAGAATAAAAGTGAGGTAGATTATTTGTTTAAATTATTTAGTATTTGATTTGAAATGGGTTAAAAATTGTAACGATATGCAATAGGTGAGAAAAATTGACGTCGTCTGGCGACTAAAATGCAACCGACTCTACAGGAAAGCTTCCTTCGGCACCTTACATTCAGACCCGAGAATACGGTGGATCGTGGGACGTAGCCTGAATGTCTCAGCCGCGTTTTAATTGCAGCTAAAAGAGCCAAGAGCGTCGAAAGGAATCATAAACCCTATCCTTGAATCATCAAGTTCAGATTCGGTCGATCCTATGTGTTATAGGGGAATTACTCATAGGAATTACTCATAAGTTTCATAGCAGTATTCTTGATCTAAGACTGACTGTCTGAGATGAAGACTTTAAACACAATTTGTAATATTATTGAAAATAGAACAACTCGCAAGCTGTCTACATTTACTGCCTTTTTAGATTTATAAAAAAGTACGATACGGTTAATCTTGATCTGATGTGGAATAAACTGATAGTTAGGGGTATAGGAGATAATATGGCGAGAGCCATAAAATCTATGATCATGTTGAATGATGTGTGAGACTGAATGGGATTTATCCAGATTGGTTCCGTGTAAATTCCGTTCTTAAACAGGGGTGTTTGTTGTACTATGGCAAAATTTAGATCAGGTGCTGCCCCGTTGTCCCCTTCTTTTTAACCGTTTCATAAACGATTTGACCCTAAAATCAAAGCCCCTGGCGTCGGTGATGTTCACACAGATAATGAGACTGTTGAAATTTTTCTGTAATCAGATGATGTATAGTTTTTTTTAGCAGAAACTGAATGCGATTTACAATGTCTCCTGAACTGTTTACATGAACGGTGTTTGGATTAATTTGAACCGAATAAACCAAGGAAAGTGATACATTTCCGAAATCAGGGCATTTCTTGTATACAATGCAATTTCACGTGTGGTCATTTAGGTATCGAGGTTGTGGATCGGTATATTTATTTGGCTTTGGTTCTTTCGCAATTTTTAGATTAAGATGAAATGGTAAAGTCGGTAGCAAAATCAGTAAGCCGGACATGGGGATTAGTTATAGCTGAATTGGTAATGTACGGTACAGCACGTTCACTAACTTATATAAGTCTCTAGTGTGGCCTGTTATCAATTATGGAATTGCCATTTGGGGAACAAGTGCCCGGTGGTGTTGTTTTTCTCAGGTGTTGGTAAATATGCTCCAAATGCAGGCTTTCGTGAAGATATGACCTGAGAACAACCGATTGTGGGACAATGGGGGTAGGCCCAGGATAGGACGTTTTTGGTGCAAAACTATAAATATGGATGCTCGTCGGCTAAACTAGATAAGTTTATTGTGGTCTATATTACAAGCGGATAAAAATAATAGGAACTGGGTATTGCGGGTAAAAAATGTTTTCATGAAAACGATTTTATTCACTTTTTGAAGAAAAAAGTGGCCAGGTGTATTAAACAATGTATTAAGAGTATCTATGTTAAAGATGAACAGAAAGGCGTGACAAATGTCGGCTCGATTCGGGAACAAAATTCCAATAAATTAAGAACGTATGCTCTGTTTAAATCACATCAAGTGCCAGAATATTATGTTACCACGAAAAGTGCTATAGGGCAAAATTTATATCAGGCACTGCTCCGTTAAATATTGAAACGGGTAGATATGAAGGATTGTCGGAAGAGTCTCGTATTTGTATCGTTTGTCATGGGAATATAGAAATGTAGAAAATGAGGAACATGTTTATGCGATTTCCCACTTTATGAAGATATGGATAATTTCTTTGATAGGCATTTAGAAGTCGGCGTATATAACACAAGGCTATTCTATGGATAACAACTTCTTTGTTGCTGTAGAGCTGACGTTTCGTTGGAGATACTTCCAACTTTTTCAAAGCTAATGAAAAAAATTGCTTGGCGTTCTGCTTTTGTGAGGTTGTCTCGTTGTGGATGGGTCTTGTGGAGAATGTCAACAATCTGATGGCGTAGGTAGTCGATTTTTCCCCCTGGTGCTAACTGTTGTAGGCCTGCTTCTATGTTAGTTATGAAGTCGTCTTTTTTCTTGGGTAGGGTGGTTGGAATGAACTTTAGTCCCTTGCCCAACAGGGATTCTTGGTCTTTTGTGAGGGTTTTAGTGCTAAGGTTAACTACCGTTTTTTGGTCGGGTTGTTAGTGCTATCGGATAGTGGCTTGGTGGATTTTTGTTGTTTCAGTGCTGTTAACTTTTTAAGCTGGTTGGACTTGATGAGCTCATGGAGATTCCGGTTGGTCTGTGTCTGTATGCGGCGTAAGTCCTGGTACAGTTGGGGTTGTATGGTGGCCTGAAGATTGGTTTGGCGGGTGATGATCTTCCCCAGTGTCACGGCTTTAACTTTCCTGTTATGCTGGATTCTTTCGATAACAAGACGTGTTGAAGCTTGGTGAAGTATCTTCTGCGCAGATGCTGACTGAACGGGTGGTTTCAGGCGGAAGCCTTTGGGGATGATATCCAGGTCACGGCATCTCAATAGAAATGTGAGACGGTTGGATGTCTTGATGTGCTTCTTCTCTAGTCGGCGGAGTTGGTTGGATTCCGTAACTGCCACATCTCCATGGTGATGACGTATAATTTCTTTGATAGGCATTTAGAAGTCGGCGTATATAACACAAGGCTATTCTATGGATAACAACTTCTTCTACAGCAACAAAGAAGTTGTTATCCATAGAATAGCCTTGTGTGATATGGATAAGTTGTATTTTGTACTCGGAAACCCGCAAATGGGCCGAAGCCGATGTGAAGGCTAATAATGTCCCCTGTATATAAGAGAGTAGTAGGAAAAGCGTAAATTGCCTCCCATTTGTGGCGCGCTCACTTCCGGTTGAGTGGCGCGCTGCCCTCAGCCAAACAGAAGCGAGTATTCTGACCCGATGCATTATGGGACATATCCAAGATGGTGGCGTCTGCCTTCTGGTTCAAGATGGCGGCACGCCCGGTGTCGAAAACTGGCCATTTTGTCGGGATGTGGTCATCTAGTGTCGAAAACTGGACCCGGTATGGGTCCCGCTAGACGTTTTGGGGTCTAGGTGGGCCGCTAGTGGTCCGATGGAGTCGTATGAGGTATCAATGTGAAGCATTCGTGATGGAGCACCCGAGGGGATGAGTGTGACGTGGAACTGACGTCATTCTGCACATGCGCAGTAGACAGAGGGTATGGAAATAGGCATTTTGGGATCTAGGGGAGCCCCTAATGGGCCGATAGAGTTGTATGAGATATCAATGTGAAGCCTATTTGAGGGGGCATCCGATGGGCTGGGTGTGGGGTTGGAATATCGTCATTCTGCGCATGCGCGGTAGACAAAGGGCATGTAAATAGACGTTTTGGGGTCTAGGTGGGCCCTTAGTGGACCGATGGGGTCGAGTGAGGTATCAATGTGAAGCCTATGTGAGGGGGCACCCGACTGGATGGATATGGAGTAGGAATATCGTCATTCTGCGCATGCGCAATAGACAAAGGGTATGGAAATAGACGTTTTGGGATCTAGGTGAGCCACTAATGAGCCGATGGCGTTGAGTGAGGTATCAATGTGAAGCATGTGTGAGGAGACATCCGATTGGACTAGTGTCTCGGCCGTTATCAACATTCTGTGCATGCGTAGACAGGGAATTGTGGGAAAAGGGTGTGGAAATAGACGTTTTCGGGTTTAGGTGAGCCCCTAAAGATCCTATGGTGTCGTATAAGGTCTTATTTTGAAGCTGTCATGAGGGGGCATCCGCCTGGGCTAGTGTGTCGTTCGTTGTCAATAGTCTGCGCATGCGCAGTCTGGCCGTAGTATAGAAAGCAGGTATTTTGGGGGGTATGTGGGGGTGTGTTTGGGGTAGAGATGGACCGCTATGGGTCCGAATGGGTCGTGGAAGATGTCAAAGTGAAGCATGTGTAGGGTAGAGTCAGAATGGCGTGTTTTAAGTGCAAAGTCGTGCCAATCTGTGCATGCGCAGTTGGTTGTAGTAAGTAAAGTGGCCATTTTGAGGCAGTGCAGGAAGGTTTTTGGTGTCGAGATGGACCATCCGTGCTCCGAATGCGTCGTGCGGGGTGTCCTTTTGTAACTCTCGGGGTGTAGACTCCGATTTGAGGGCTGTCCACGTCATCTGTGACGTCATCAGTACGAGTAGTAACGAAAGTGGACATTTTGGGGCAGTTAAGGAAGGTATTTGGTGTAGAGATGGACCATCCTTGGTCCGAATGCGTCGTGTGAGGTGTCATCTTGTAGCAACGGCCGCCAACGCCAAGCTTAACGCTTCTACGCCCTGGTGAAATAGCTCAGAAGTTCTGATTTTCTAGATATTCCATGGAATTGTCACTAATTCTTCGAAATGCAGTGACGCCCGTCAACGCTCGTAGTTACGCCTTAACGCTCTAACATAACGCCTTGACGCCATGATATAGACCGGAGAGAGAACAACAACAACAAGGATGACACATGAGAGAACAACATCAACAAGAATTTTTTTTTCATATAGTTTATTTTCCCCAATGTTACATCATACCCACGCTGGGGGAGCCGCGTTGGGTATGTTTACAACTCAAAAAAACTCTTGTCCAATCAGAGACCGCCATTTGGCGCTGCATCTGTTATATTCCTTCTTGTCTGTTAGATGTATTTTCGGCTGCTCTTGTCTGTCGCCATTTCAGAAAGTTCCATCTTTGCTCGGTGTGACCTAAGCGTCGTCGGACAGGCCTGGATATTCTTCGGGTAGCATGTCCTGAAACAGTTGTTTGCGCTTTCTGATCGCATTTTCCAGGGCCTCGGTGGGTGGTAGTCCCATAGCCTCTTCCAACTGACGCTTGGTCTTCATGATGGACCTGTGCGTGCGGTCGCCTTTCATTTCAAGCGGTAGTAAGGTATACTGTTCATAGATCGCCATGGCTGTTTTCCTGATGCGGGGGCGCATTTGGGTGTACACCTGTTGTAAATTATCCTCTCTGGCGTCGTCGACGCCAGTTTTCGACACCGGACGTGCCGCCATCTTGAACCAGAAGGCAGACGCCGCCATCTTGGATATGTCCCATAATGCACCGGGTCAAAATACTCGCTTCTGATTGGCTGAGGGCAGCGCGCCACTCAACCGGAAGTGAGCGTGCCACAAATGGGAGGTAATTTACGCTTTTCCTACCACTTAGGAGTGTCCCTAGGACACTCTTACCTGAAGATGAGGGTCCGTACAGTGTGCTTGGGCATAACTCCGTCTTACGCTCCATTTGATAGGATAGGACACTGTTAGTCATACGGAATGTTAGCTCTTTTTCCCCAGCTTGGAGTATCCTCCAGCACAGTCCATGTTTTGGATAGTGCACCGCAGCACACCGGCTTTCTGATTTTAAAGCCTAGAAAAAAGGCTTAACTATCTGATGTATAACTCATTTTTATATTATGCTGCATACACAGCTATCCGCCTCTCATAATTCTAGAGAGAGCGAGAGCGAGAGAGAGAGCATTCATAACGTAGCGTTCAGCACTCATAATTCTAGAGTAGCACTTATAATTCGTTTGGCATTGTATTGTTTTTATCATGTGTTACATGTGGCGAGACGTTAATAAACAAATGTCTATCTATCTAGGATAGTTTATATCGGCATTCTCTAAGAAAAATCGAAGTAATTTATTTCTGAAGACATAAATCTCATATATCAGAGTTAATAGGTATAGGCTAGTTGTGTTATTCAAATGAATATGAAAAACTTTGTAGTAGAACTTTGAGACTAATTTATTTAGGCATAAAAATAAATTAGTCTCAAACGTGCTATACCCTTCATGAGGTTTTGATAATTCAAGTGTATTTTACTAAGTATACTTGAACAATGTGTAGTGATGCACGATTGTCAATATTTTGTCAGTGAAAGTAAGCGAGACACAAGTAAGAAAATACATTTTAAGTCCATACGAGTCGTTACCAAATTGTCCTAGTACATACCGATGCTGATCTTACAGATAACAGGGTAATTCATGGAGCATAGCGTGTCATTCCACCTTCCGTAGTAATTCATGTTCATGGCCACACAGCCCTCTCCCTCTCGTTTACTTGGTTCACCCCGTGCCCAGAAAGTATATAATGTCGGCCAGCCATCTGTCCAGACGTATTGACCAGGATTCTGAAAGCAGAGCGCCCAAATCCATTATAACAATTTGTATATGTATTTCAGCTTAACGTGGAATATTTCATTCTTATAGTCCCACAGGGATGAAAGTAGCACAGTTATATACACAGTTGTTTCTGTTTCTGACAGCTTTGGGACAAATATTTCCAAGTTGAAAACGGCAAGAACATTCTGTATGAACCTGGTGTGATATAATTTTCCGATTTCATATTTCTACCTGTTCCAACGACATTAATAGCTCAACATTTAATAAATACTGCACTATTATGTCCTTGTAATACACATATGCCCGCTACCACAAAAGTGAAGGTAATATATACTTATTCCAAGGAGCTCCCCATAGAGGAAAGATTAGAGCAATGTAATCGTCTCACCTGTGAGTCAGACAGGCCAACCCAGTATTGTGAGGTTTGACCATGAAGCAGAATGAGAAGCCAAGCCTGTTCATTTACACTGGTAATCGATGTCAGCTGGGCACCATCATTCTGACAAAATGTTTTCGCCGTAGACCAGTCACGGGGTGTGGGGTCCACTTTATAACAGTTTCCCTCATGTGCCGTATACCCCGCTTTACAGTATCCCGGGAGAGGGACGGGTGTGGCTGGTGGAATTGATGAACCTGTCAAAATTAACAAACGACAGGTATGATCACTGTATCCTGAATTATTCTCTCTCTCAAAAACATGTATACAAGAGCTTGCCAAAATGGCACGAACACTTTCTTCTTAGTATTGTATATCATTTGCATGTATTTTTCGAAACTTCCGAAAAAATCTGGACAACGGCAGCATGTGTTATCATATGTAAACAGCTGAGTTACATGAAATAGAACAACACGTGGTTTGTGAGATGTCTCCAGGTTTACTCGCGCATAACACAGTTACAAAGCATTCTGGGTAAGTATTGATAGTAGCGCGTAGCCACTTCCGTAACATCTCTCTTTTTCCATAAAAAATAAATGAAGTTAATTCTTGAAAAACTGAGATTCGTAATATGGAGTTCGTGACTGTTCATTGTCAAAATGATGAGTCAGGTTGACCATGTTGACTAGATCAATGAAAAATTGTCAGTTGGGATGACTAAGTTCTGACTAGAATAATGATGAAACTGGAACTACAACTAACTATAAACGGTTGAACTATGATACATATATAAAAAAAACAAAGAAAAAAAAACAAACAAATTAACTGTCTGCATATTTCACCACTGGGACTTTGGAAATATCTAGCTATTATTTCATTACAAAGTCTTTGTATTTTGCTGGAGCAGTAGTGTGCCTTCCGCACCTTGTGGTAGCTAGCTGATCTGAATGGGAAACACTGTCACCAGAAGGAGGCTGTACAGACACAGAGTCGCTGTTAGGTATTGATGGCGGTGCCTGTGGAAGCGGTGGTGAGGACGCAAGTGGAGGTGGTGGTCCAGCAAGGACTGATTGTGGCTCCATAGTGCCACTGTGACTGATTTCCTGGCTCCCATCTGGTCGGATAAAGTTTCGGTTTCTCCTATACAATTGGCCGCTTTCATTTTCCACAAGATAGGAACGTGGACCAATTTTTGCGACACATGACTCCTTATCCCATGGAGCTTTGGGATTGACCGGTTGTAAGCGAACTGGCTCACCCACTTCCAGCTCTGGGAGTGCTTTCGCATGCCTGTCATATGCTGCCTTGGCTTTCTGCCTTTTGATCGTGATGTTTTCCAGCACGCCGGAGATGAGCTGTGGTTTTAGGAGAGCTCTGGCTGTTGGTATCGTAGTTTTTGTTCTCCTGGACATCAGTTTCTGTACAGGACTCGACCCACTGTCATCGGGGGTGTTTCTCCATTCCAGCAAGGCCATTTGTAAGTCAGAACTGTCCCGTTCGACCTTTTTTACCAGCTTTTTGGCGATTTTAACTGCCGACTCTGATTTGCCATTACTTTGGCTGTGACGCGGCGAACTGGTGATATGTTTGAACTCCCACTGACGTGTGAAGGTCGAAAAATCTTCGCTTGTGTACTGTGCGCCATTATCCGTCACCATGTCTGCAATGCCATGACGGGCAAAATGGGATTTGGTGGCACGGATAACTGATGCTGATGATATGTCCTCAAGTAAGTCTAGTTCAAAGAAATCGCTGTAAAAATCCACTGTTACGAGGTAATTTTCTCCATGGAGGGAGAATAAATCTTGCCCAACCTTGGACCCAGGCAAGTCTGGAAGTTGGTGTGTCATGAGAGGTACTCTCTGTTGCTTTGCAAGAAAGTCACTGCAAATCCCACATGATTTGACATTGTCTTTGATTTCACCCACCATGCCTGGCCAGTACAGAACATCTTTCGCCCTACGAACACACGCGTCCGGACCCAAATGACTGGAATGGACTCTGCAATCATCTGGGAACGCATTGAGGTAGGTACGATCACTTTCATACCTTTGTACAGTACGCCGTCTTGAACCGTGAGTTCGTCTCTGAAATTTCAGTACCCAAGGATACAGATGGGGACGTCTTCGCGAATGTCTGGCCAACCTGTCATGACAGTGTTCATAAGAGTTTGCAAAGTTGCATCTGCAGTCGTACATGATTTGACTTGTTTATGAGTTGCCTCAGACAATCGCATGTGGTCAACTTGACTGATTTCCCCTATTTCTTCAAATAGTTGGTTTTCTTCAGACAGTTGGAATATTTGGTATTCCGGCGCATTCTCTTCATTGCTGGTTTGCAGGTATGCACGGCTTAGCATATCCGCAATGAACATTTTAGATCCTGGTAAGTACTGAACATCCAAGTTGTATTTCTGTAAGCGGAGAAGCATGCGTTGAAGACGTTTGGGGGCGGAGTGAATGGATTTCAGGAATATCGGAACCAGTGGTTTGTGATCTGTTTCAACCGATATGGATTCCCGACCGTGTAAGTAGTAAGTACTGATCGAAGCGGACTGACGCAAATAAAATGGCCAAACATTCCTTCTCTATCTGAGCATATCGGCGCTCCGTCGAAGATAGAGATCGTGACGCGAATGCCACTGGTTGCCCATTCTGGAGGAGAGTTGCCCCTAATCCGGATTCTGATGCGTCACACTGAATAGTTACTTCACAATTGACGTCATAGTACTTCAGTACTGGAGCGACACTGATCAATCCCTTCATGGCAGCGAACGACTCGACCTGCTGACTCTCCCACACAAATATTGCCTCTTTCTCCGTCAATCTGCGAAGAGGCTCACATATCTCAGAAAGGTTAGGCATAATTACAAGCGTCTAGTCCGTCATTCATAATCCAGCCGTCGTCCATTAGAGAATATCCGCGTCCATAATCCAAAGACCTATTCCATTTCCATATAACAGTATTAGCACCAAATTCAAAAAGACAAAAGTATACATAAACATAGGCTTGTTTCCTGCAAGAGAGAAGCGGTCAACAATTTTCAATGATGCCGGCAAGACATCATGATGTTCCAAAATATCAAATCCGTATCGCTGATCAGTATTCTTAATCCATAATATTCGTTATAGAGTCATCTAAAAATGATGTACCTCAGTCACGCTTTGATTGTGACTGTTCATATGAGTACCATGAGGATCTTGAAGTACATGGGCTCATACGGCCCCTAGCCCCGGGTTAAGCGGAATTAGACACATGTTACGAAACGTAGCCCCATAGATCTTGCACGCTACGTTCGTATTTTGCTATCAGCATGCGATATGTATCGCCAAATTTGAGAAACTTTGAGTGGAGGCGCTTGGTGGAATAGCCCTGTTTTATAAGTTTCTGCAACAATGTTTTGTGACGTTGATTAAAATCGTCACATTTAAC